>CAUDMG010000282.1:542500-600000 GCA_958450375.1 Homarus gammarus
CATAATCATCATCATCATCACCACCACCATCATCACCATTATCATCACCATCATCATCACCATCATCATCACCACCACCATCATCATCATCATCATCATCATCATCACCATCATCATCACCATGATCATCATCATCATCATCATCATCATCACCACCACCATCATCATCATCATCATCATCACCATCATCATCATCATCATCATCACCATGATCATCGCCATCATCATCACCATCATCATCACCATCATCATCACCATCATCGCCACCACCACCATCATCATCGCCACCATCATCACCATCATCATCACCATCATCGCCACCATCATCATCATCATCATCATCACCACTATCATCATCACCATTTTGTTATACTACTACTACTCCTTTCTTCTAACACCACCACATCTACCACCCCCATAACAACAACTACCACCACAACCACTGTTACCACCACCACCACCACCACTACAACAACAGCCACCATAATACATACCACCATCACCACAACTACCACCAACCATCATCACCACAATCACCACCTCCACCACAACTACTACCAACGCCTCCATTACCAAAACTACAACTATCGTCACAGCTACAGCCATCACCACCACAACAACAACCACCATAACTACCACCACTAGGACCCCAACTATTACCACCATTGACACACTTCACTACCAAAATCATATTCTATACTGTATATATTTTATTTTTCTTGTAGGAAATGAAATCCACCACTTTTCTAGCAATTTCCCCCCCCCTCTCCCCCCTCTACCCCCCCAACCCCCCCTCTCCACCCCCACCCACTCCCCCTCTTACGTCAGGCATCAACACCACCGCTCATTCGTCCACTATTACCAGATAAGTATTCTCTCTATGACACCTCTCTACTAAGCCAGACGTCCACCCCTCCACAAGGTCGCTCTATCGTGGGGGAGTTGGCCACACTGTTTAACTCCAGCCATTTATCGTGTGTTTTAAACCCCGCCGAGCGTTAAAACATCTCGTAAATCATTAAACCTCTGCTAGACTTCTCGGGTTATTTGTTAATATTTCCGTCTTTCTTTCTTCTTTTTCAAGTTTGTGTTTTGGAGTGAAGGAGAGGAACTTGTTTTGATTCATAGAGATTGGAATGTTTATATTGTTTGTTTTTATACAGTAGCGGGGAACCTGTGCTGGATAATGAATGTGTATATCACTCTTGTCTTATTTGTTGGTCTCTCAGTCTATTGCTTATATAACAAACAAACAAAAATAAGTGTGTTTTGTGGGACCCAGTTGTGGTCGTCTTAAGTCACATGGTTATTTTACTAAACAAATATAAAGAAATATATCTGTATTTTTATGCGCTGTGACGGTGTATATTTCCCGGAGAACTAGTGAACTGTACTGGATATAGTTAAGACATATTACTGTTGTTATTCATATTATTACACTTTTGACTCACATCATTAACATTTTAAAAATATTTATGTCTTGTTTTGTGGTCGAGGAAGAGGGATTGTTTTTTTTAGTTATTCAGGGAGAGGGAAAGTTGTCATTTCACAGGAACCAGAAACTGTGGTGGATGTGGTTTGAAGAACACTGACACGTGACCCGCCACCAGCACTGTTTGTGGACACCGCCTCCAGTTGTGTCATAATATATAGTATACTGGACTGTTTCATGTGTAAGACCGCCAGTGTTGGAGAAAGACCGCCGGTGTTGGAGAAAGACTGCCAGTGTTGGAGAAAGACCGCCGGTGTTGGAGAAAGACTGCCAGTGTTGGAGAAAGACCGCCGGTGTTGGAGAAAGACCGCCAGTTCTTATTATATCCGAGCAGGATAGGACTCGTAGCAACGGATTTAAGTTGGATTAGTTTAGGTTTAGGAAGGAGATAGGAAGGAACTGGTGCACAAATAGGGTGGTGGACGAGTGGAACAAGCTTAATAACTTTGTAGTAAGTGCTGAAAAGCTGGAAAGTTTTAAAAGAAGGCTGGATAGATTCATGGATGATAGAGAGTGGTAGTAACTCTCGACAGGAGCTGCCATGCACAAACCAACCGGCCTATTGCAGACTCCTTATTTTCTTATGTTCTTATGTTGGAGAAAGACCACCAGTGTTGGAGAAAGACCGCCGGTGTTGGAGAAAGACCGCCCATAAGACCACTAAAGTAACATTATGACATCTGAACGTTGTATCGGCTTGTACGATACCTAACCTTACCTAATGATCGTAGGTTAGGTTAAGTAATTCAAGTTAGGTTAGGTGAAATTTGATTAGGTTAGGTTAAGTTAGGTCGTGTTGCATAAATCATCAGTGACTTAGCTATGCAGTTTCAAGGCGGCAGCAGTGTTTGTCATGCAGGCTCAGGCGCACTTTCTCAACAATATACAAATAAGTGAGGTGACATAACAAGCCATTAGTGTGTTGAAACTGTCCATGATATCACCCCACACACTTTGTTTATGTACATACTGTATGCATTATTGACGGGGATCATGTGAAGATTAGACACCCCAGTTTATTTCACCCGAAGTTTTATCACCGTTAATGCTTATCTAATCCAATCTAACCTAACCTAACCTATCTTAACCTAGCCTAACCTAACCTAACCTATCTTAACCTAACCTATCCTAACCTAACCTAACCTATCTTAACCTATCCTAACCTAACCTAAGCCAACCTACCTAACCTAACCCCGCCAGGTAACCTTAGGGTGGTTAATCTTCAGGTGATTCATTTTTGACGGTGTATTGGCCATAATTCCTCCTAAATTTCTTGTTGGACAATAGAGGAAAATTATCATTGAAAAAAAAGAAAGAATATCTCTCCACCAAACACCATGGTTAAGTTAGGTTAGGTTGTGCAGTATACGATCAGGTCAGGTTAGGTTATATAAGGTCAGGTCAGGTTATGGGGTCAGGTCACGTTAGAAGTTGCCTTACGACCCCCTGGGGAAGAGTAATAACAGACCAGCCAGGGGACGGAGAGGGGGGGGGAGGTCAGGGGTTATGGGGTGGTGGGCGTTTCCAGTACAGATCATGTGACGCTGTTCGTTTATGTTAGATCTGGGGGTACACACACACACACAGCACTCTTTCTTACACAAGCACACATACACACCCCCCCCCCCCCTCCACACACACACACAGAACAAGGGTGTAGGGGCGGGCGTGTCTGGCAACCTGAGTGTGATTCATATTTCCCAATTGTCCCACCATGGGCGTGTGCGGGCGGGTGTGGGCGAAGGCGGTCATGCAGCTCTCACGTTTACGGGCGTGTGTGGGCGTGCGGGTCTCGAGGGTACGATTGGTTGTTGGTGCGTGTGGGAGAAGCGTCGTCTTTCTATTCCTGTGGGCGTGGGTGTCAGTATAGGCATGGGTGAGGGTATTCCGTGATATGGGCGTATCTATGGTACTGTCATCACGAAACGGATTATGGGCGTGCAGTTGGGGCGAGGCGGACGTGTGTGAAGGTGGGGAAGTTCCTGTAGGGTCGGTGATGGGCGTGGAGGCCTTCCTGTACAAGGGTGAGTGGGCGTGGGATGTAGGGTGGATATGTTGAGGCAAGTGCGAGCGCAGGTGTGGATGATGAGGGCAGGTGTGGGTGATGGGAGCAGGTGTGGGTGTTGGGGGCAGGTGTGGGTGATGGGAGCAGGTGTGGGTGTTGGGGGCAAGTGGGTGATGGGAGCAGGTGTGGGTGTTGGGGGTAGGTGTGGGTGATGGGAGCAGGGGTGGGTGATGGGAGCAGGTGTGGGTAATGGGAGCAGGTGTGGGCATAGGAACAGATGTATTAGATGGACGTCAGACAGGAATGAAACATCGAGGAGAGAGAGAGGGGGGCACTCAGAGAGAGAAGAAGGATGGGAAGAAGAAGGAGAAGAATGAAATGGATATCATTGACCGACTGACCGACTTATTAACTTAATTACTTACTTACACCTCTCTCCACCACTCCACCTCTTCCTCCACCACCCCACCTCATCCTCCACCACCCTCCACCTCTCCTTCCACCACCCCACCTCATCCTCCACCACCCTCGCCCTGTGCTGGCTGGTTGAGGAAGGTGACTCGTGCAGTAGGTGTCGTGGCAGCTGGTTCCCCTGGCAGATATCCAGGCTTAGTCACTACCCACACACGCCTTCGTCTGCGTCCACACTGGCGTCCTTCAGTGGTGTGTTGGGTCCAGGTTAAACACCCTAACCTAACCTAACCTCGACACCAAGACCTCTTATTCACAAGAGTTCAGATTCGCAAGTTCGACCTCACGAACTAAACTCGAGCCAAGGTCTAGGGACACACCTCCAAGTCTTTAAGTCCTGTCCAGAAGAAGACTCCTCCTCCTCCTCCTCCTCCTCCCAAAAGAAGACCTCCTCCTGGCCACCAATCCTCTTTGTTCTCTTCCTTCTCCTCCTCCTCCTGCACGACGCCTCCATTTTCCTCTGACCTCCTAACACGTCGTTGATAAGGATCTACGTGGGGGGGGGGGGGTCTAAAAGGAATACAGTATGTAAAACTTTCCACTGTTTACCAAGCCACGCCACAACCACGTTTTGTTACAGTCAAGCCACGCCACAACCACGCTTTGTTACAGTCAAGCCACGCCACAACCACGCCTTGTTACAGTCAAGCCACGCCACAACCACGCTTTGTTACAGTCAAGCCACGCCACAACCACGCTTTGTTACAGTCAAGCCACGCCACAACCACGCTTTGTTACAGTCAAGCCACGCCACAACCACGCTTTGTTACAGTCAAGCCACGCCACAACCACGTTTTGTTACAGTCAAGCCACGCCACAACCACGTTTTGTTACAGTCAAACCACGCCACAACCACGTTTTGTTACAGTCAAACCACGCCACAACCACGCCTTGTTACAGTCAAGCCACGCCACAACCACGTTTTGTTACAGTCAAGCCACGCCACAACCACGCTTTGTTACAGTCAAGCCACGCCACAACCACGTTTTGTTACAGTCAAGCCACGCCACAACCACGTTTTGTTACAGTCAAACCACGCCACAACCACGTTTTGTTACAGTCAAACCACGCCACAACCACGTTTTGTTACAGTCAAGCCACGCCACAACCACGCTTTGTTGCAGTCAAGCCACGCCACAACCACGCCTTGTTACAGTCAAGCCACGCCACAACCACGTTTTGTTACAGTCAAGCCACGCCACAACCACGCTTTGTTACAGTCAAACCACGCCACAACCACGCCTTGTTACAGTCAAGCCACGCCACAACCACGTTTTGTTACAGTCAAGCCACGCCACAACCACGCTTTGTTACAGTCAAGCTACGCCACAACCACGCCTTGTTACAGTCAAGCCACGCCACAATCACGCTTTGTTACAGTCAAGCCACGCCACAACCACGTTTTGTTACAGTCAAGCCACGCCACAACCACGCTTTGTTACAGTCAAGCCACGCCACAACCACGCCTTGTTACAGTCAAGCCACGCCACAACCACGCCTTGTTTCAGTCAAGCAACGCCACAACCAGGCTTTGTTGCAGCCACGCCACAACCAAGCCACGCCACAGCCACGCCACGCAACACCACAACCACGCCACGCCACAGCCACGCCACAACAAGAACAGTTATTATGCCGCGGGCTTTTTTATTTTACACCTTGTTTATTCAACTCGTAAAAGACAACACAAGAAGAACCTCCCATTAGCTAACCTAACCTAACCTAACGCTAACCAAACCTAATCTAACGCTAACCTAACCTAACCAAATCTAACCTAACCTAAGCTAAGGATCATAAGTTAGGTTTGCGTTCTGTGTCACACGTTGAAGTTGACAGTTTAAGGTCAATTTATTCTACACACACACACACACACACACACACACACACGTATAAATTAACCCAAGTTTATATTAATTAAAAACCGGATCCTTGTTGACATTCTCTTCTTATGTAGAAAAAAAGCCGACCGGTTATGTAGAAAACCTTGGTCACAAATGTTTGGTTGTGACTCACTCAAGCACAGACATAAGAACATAAGAAAGTGGGATACTGCAGGAGGCCGACTGGCCCATACAGGGCAGATCCCTTTCACACCCATCCCAGCACTTCCATGTGCCTATCCAACTTCGTCTAGAAGTTCCCTAGCGTCCCCGAACCTACTATAGCACTCGGTAGCCTATTCCACATATCCACAACTCTATTACCAAACCAGTGCTTGCCTATATCCTTTCTGAATCGGAATTTATCTAATTTAAAGCCATTTGTTCTAGTTATTTCGTTATTACTGAGCTTCAGAACATCTTCCATTTTACCCTTGTTAATCCCACTTACCCACTTGAACACCTCCATCATATCTCCCCTAACTCTACGCCTCTCTAATGAATGCAAGCCTAAGCTTTTCAGTCTTTCTTCATATGGAAGGTTTCTAATATTACGGATCATTTTTGTCATTCTTCTTTGTACTCTCTCCAAAGAATCTATGTCCATTCTATAAAAAGGACACCAGAATTGAACCGCATAATCCATGTGTGGCCTCACTAATGCTAGGTAAAGTTTCAAGATAACGTCAGCAGTTCTGTTACTCACACTCCTAGATATGAACCCAAGAATCCTGTTTGCCTTGTTGCGAACGCTAATACATTGTTTTCTAGGTTTCAAGTCGTTGCTAACAAATACACCTAGATCTTTTTCACAATCTGAGTTTTCTATTTCCGTGTTACCTAGTTTATACTTAACGTTTGTATTCGTCTTCCCTATCTGTAGTACCTTGCATTTATCAGTATTAAAATTCATTTGCCAGTCTACTGACCACTCATGTAAGGTATCTAGATCTCTTTGAAGGTGTTCAAAGTCACTGTTTGAATTTATCACTCTCCCCATTTTTGTATCATCTGCAAATTTACTAATCCTATTAGTTATACCTAAATCAAGATCATTAATGAATATAACAAACAGCAGAGGGCCTAATACAGATCCCTGGGGAACTCCGCTTTTGACCGCACCCCAGTCTGACTTAAATCCATTTATGCTGACTCTTTGTTTCCTACCAGTTAACCATGACCTAATCCATTTTAATAATGATCCACCTATTCCATGTGCTTCTACCTTCCTTATCAATCTAATGGGACGGTAATTTGATGCAATTGATTTATCACCTTTTTTGAAAATCGGAACTACATTTGCAAGTTTCCAAGCTTCTGGCACTAGGCCCGATTCTAATGACTTATTAAATAAAACTGCTAATGGATTACTCAACTCATCTCTACATTCTTTTAATATTCTAGCATATACCTCGTCTGGACCAGGCGATTCATGAGGCTTCAGTTTGTTAATTACTTTAAGCACATCGTTACTAGTAATATTGATATTCATCAACATATTTTCTATACTGTCGTTATATACCTTATGAACTTCTGGAAACTGTGCTAGGTTTTCATTTGTGAATACGGAGCGAAAATGACTATTTAACGTACTACACATTTCTAACTCATCATCAGTCATTTCTCCTGTCGTAGTTTTAAGGGGACCTATTGTATCTCTAACCTTTGATTTATACAGTTGATAAAAAGCTTTGGGGTTCTTTTTCGATTCGTTTGCTACCTTGATTTCATAATTTCTCTTTGCTTTCCTAATTTCTGTTTTTACCTGTCTTGTTAGGTTCTGATAGTAACCAAGTAAGTGATTTTCGCCTTTCTTAACTTTTCTATATACTCCTTTCTTTTTCCCTAGAAGATCTAAGAGTCTATTATTCATCCATTTTGGTTGGTTCCGTATCGATCTGAATTTTCTTTTAGGGATGTGTTTATTTTGAGCATTATTGATTGTCGCAATAAATTGTTCATAAGTAGCTGCTAAATTAAATTCTGGGTTATCCCGTCCTAAGTTGACAGTTTCCGGAGGTGTGGGGGGGATTAATCTTTTGACCATAGGGTCATCCCTTAGGTCTCTCCTTAAGCTACCGTAATTAGCCTTCCTAAAATCCGGGATCAAGGCCGAATTTTCCTTCTTCCTGCCATTCCATATTATGTTAAAATGTATGGCTTTATGATCACTGTTTCCTAGTTCGTCTCCAATCCCAACATCTTTTACTAGATTTTCATTATTACTGAGAACTAAATCGAGGATATTATTTCCTCTAGTGGGCGAGTTTATGAATTGATATAAAAAACTATCTTGTACTACTTCTAGAAAATCTTCAGATTCATTATCGCTAAGTTGATTTTTCCAATCTATGCCTGAAAAGTTGAAATCGCCTAGAATACATACATTGTTTCTATCAGATGCCTTCTTTATTTCCTCCCATAGCAATTTACCATCGTTCCTACTCAAATTAGGTGGTCTATATATAACACCAATGACTACGGATTCACTGCCCTCACCATTCTCTACCCAAATACTTTCATTGTCGCTATTTGTTTTAATGTTTGATTTATTGCAGCCTTTTAATGACACCCTGATATACACTGCTACACCGCCACCTCTCCTTCCTCCTCCGTCAAATTTAAATAGGTTATATCCTGGAATATGAAATTCTGCTAAAAAATGTTTGCTGTTTGAATTGATCCATGTTTCCGTTATTGCAATTATATCTATGTTCTCTTTACTAACAATGGCTCTGAGCTGGTCCATTTTGTTACACAGGCTTCTACTATTAGTATAATAAACACTCAATATATTTCTTCCGTTTCTATCTGTTTTACATTTATTACTTTGATGTTTGTTATTATGACTAACTATATTTTCAGCATTATCTACTTTTGTTTCACTGCTGTTATTTTCACATGGTATTTTCCTCTCTTTACCATTGATGGGATTTGGACATATTAAAACCTCACCTTTACTACCCTGTCAACTATCTTCGCTAGCACCGCCACCCCCCTCCTACTTAAATGCACCCCATCCCTTGCATACATACTATCATCACCATAGTACAGGCTCCAACTATCAATGAATGGCGTCGACTGCTCTTTACACTGTTCTTCCAACCAGCAATTGAAACCGATTGCACGGGACATCCATTCACGACTGGCACCACGTCTAGGTAGGATAGAGCAAGCAATAGGAGTTCCACCCTTCACCCTACTTTTATCTAGAGCTTCCCTATACAGCTTACGCAGTTCGACACTGGTAAGCTTACCTACGTCATTGCCTCCTGCACGGAGTAAGACTATGGGGTTGTCTCCACAGTCATCAATGACGTTCACCACTCTCTCCAGTACTCTACCTATCCCTGCCCCGGGGAGACACTCGAGCTTCCTAACTTTAGTGCAGAGATTGTTACCTAAATACTTCACCATCGAGTCTCCCATGACAGAAACACAGTTGACCTTACCTGAGTGTGGTGATTTCTTACCTGGGCTACTCCTTCTCTCCACACTAACAGAGGGAGTAGCACTCGTGGTGTTACTAGCACCTTCCTCACACTCGTCACTTAAGGTGCTGAACCTGTTGTTTAGGTCTACAGCTGAGTGCCTTTTGTAGCACTAGCAGCAACTACCTTCCATGAATCCACTTCAACTTCACCGTCCTTTACGACACTGGCAAAGGTTTTCTTCTTCTCTAAAACTAGCTTCAAGGCTAAGTTTTCGCCCTTGAGACTCTGGACCTCCTTCTCAACCTTCTCCAGTCGGTCTTGCAAGGCAAGACAAAGCTGGAGAACGTGACAGGTGATCGAGTACTCGTCAGCAGCTGCCATGTCACTATATCACTCAGACAGGAAAGGACAGACATTCAAGCACAGACAGGAATGGACAGACACTCAAGCACAGACAGGAAAGGACAGACACTCAAGCACAAACAAGGAAGGACAGACACTCAAGCACAGACAGGAAAGGACAGACACTCAGCACCGACAGGAAAGGACAGACACTCAAGCACAGACAGGAAAGGACAGACACTCAGCACCGACAGGAAAGGACAGACACTCAAGCACAGACAGAAAAGGACAGACACTCAAGCAAGCACAGACAGTGAAAGACAGACACTCAACAAACACACAGGCACGGGCATATATATATATACAGTATACAGTATCTAATTCATATGTATGTTTTAGGTGTAAATATCTAGAGATTATATTAGGTTGGGTTGGGTTAGGTTAGGTTTGGTTAAGTTAGGTTGGCTTGGGTTAGGTTAGGTTAGGTTGGCTTGGGTTAGGTTAATTTAGGTTAGGTTAGGTTTGGTTAAGTTAGGTTGGCTTGGGTTAGGTTAATTTAGGTTAGGTTAGGTTTGGCTAAGTTAGGTTGGCTTGGGTTAGGTTAATTTAGGTTAGGTTAGGTTTGGTTAAGTTAGGTTGGCTTGGGTTAGGTTAATTTAGGTTAGGTTGAGTTAGGTTCGGTTAGGTTTGGTTTAGTTAATTTGGCTTAGGTTAGGTTAATTTAGGTTAGGTTGAGTTAGGTTAGGTTAGGTTTGGTTTGGTTTGGTTTAGTTAATTTGGCTTGGGTTAGGTTAATTTAGGTTAGGTTAATTTAGGTTTGGTTTAGTTAATTTGGCTTGGGTCAGGTTAATTTAGGTTAGGTTTGGTTTGGTTTAGTTAATTTGGCTTGGGTTAGGTTAATTTAGGTTAGGTTGAGTTAGGTTAGGTTAGGTTTGGTTTAGTCAATTTGGCTTGGGTTAGGTTGAGTTAGGAATGGAGATAGGGTGAATAAAAGAGGAAAATAAATTGAGGAAAATGCCATGAGAAGAGATGACAGAATTTCTAGATGAATTGACAGAATTTCTAGATGAATTGACAGACAGACAGACACTCTTGGTCCACCAGCCAGGAACCTTGAACGAGTTTCATGACCGGAACAAACCATGCTACTAATACTGGTCCACTTCTGGTCCGCCCACGCCTTGTTTGGTTCCTCACGCCTTGTTTGGACCCCCGTGCCCTCCGCCCACGCCTTGTTTGGACCCACGCGCCCTCCGCCCACGCCTTATTTAGACCCACGCGCCCTCACTATTGACGCCCTTGTTGTTGTTTCACTATCGTTATCGCGAGTCTCATCTGTCAGCTGATGTTACGGAAATACTGTGGCGGTCCAGGGAGAGTTTGGCAGATCCCACGCGTATGAGGGCTTGAGGCGCTCTGATTGGAGGTTGATGGTGGTGTGATTGCGGCTACTAGTATTACCCTCTTCCTCCTCCCTCCTTCCCTCCCTTCCTAACTAACCCCTGATTGTAGGTTAGGTTAGGTTCAGTTTAAATATAAGATTGGTTAAGTTAGTTTAAGGTTAGGTTAGGTTAGGTTAGTATTGGTTGGGTTCAGAACTTAGGTTACTCAATATTGTCTGACTAATTTAATTCAGGTTAACTTGGATTGGGTCAAGTTAGGTTCGGTTAGATTAGGTTAAGTTAGGTTAGCAAGGTTGGATTTGGAGTTTTGGATAGGATAGGTTAGGTTAAGTTAGGTTAGGTTTGGTTAGGTTAAGTTTGCTTTTAGTTAAGTATTCATGAGTTAGATGTACATTAAATGTGTGTGTGTGTGTGTGTGTGTGTGTGTGTGTGTGTGTGTGTGGCCTGTTGTTACTGACGCCAGGCCGTACACCACTCGTAAATAATTGTGGAAAAATTCTCACCTGCAATTTTTCACGCGTGCGGCGATGCCATATGGCGGTCCATTAATTATAGTGTGTGGTTTATATTGTCCGATTCCGTCAACCAGTCAGTCACCTGTTAGTGTATCAGCTGTTCAGGGTGTGTCTTGCCTGAGTTGACAAGGTGATTAGAACTACTGTTAATGCTACTACTACTACTACTACTACTACTACTACTACTACTACTACTACTACTACTACTACATTTTTTTAAACGTGGCCTTCAGCCTCCCCCAATAGCCACACCTTCGCCGCCATTTATTTACTACTACTACTACTACTACTACTACTACTTTTTTTCTTTTTTTTTTATAACGATTAGTGGCCTCCAGCCTCCCCCAATAGCCACACCTTCGCCACCATTTATTTACTACTACTACTACTACTACTACTACTTATTTAATGAGATATGGCCTCCAACCTCTCCTTATACCCATACTCAACTAGGGGTGTTACTATCCTAGTTGAGTAGTTAAGCCGCAGATCTATGTGACATTCAGTGGCTGTTGCCTCATAGTGTATGTCAGCGTTCCCCTGAGGCAAAACAATGCTGACCTGAGCAGAGAGAAGGGCAGGCAACATCACAACCTGGCTGCAACGTAGGTGCTGCCGCCTGAGGCCAACACCAGTGATGATGCCTTGATCCATGTTCTGAATTCTCTTATACACCCTGTTCTCGTTCCTCCTCCTCCTCCCCCTACTACTACTACTACTACTACTACTACTACTACTACTACTACTACTACTACTACTACTACTACTACTAGTAATAATAATAATAATAATAATAATAATAATAATAATATTAATAACAACAACAACAACATTTCTTGCACGTGAGAGATTTTAATAGTAAGAAAAATTTAACAGTCAATTGACCGAATAAATCTTAATCACATGAAGATTGGCACCTCAGCTTATTTAACTGGATGATCAACCTAACCTAACCAACCTAGCCTAATCCCCCATGTAGCATTAGAATATTAAATCATCAAGTGGCATAAGCTGGGGGGGGGTGTTAATCTTCATGTCATCCTAATTCTTAAATAACCTTTGACTATTTTTTCTTACTGAACTAAACTACAAAAGACATTCCTCAGTCAGACTCGAGTGTGTGTGTGTGTGTGTGTGTGTGTGTGTGTGTGTGTGTGTTTTTGTTTTGTTTTGTTTTATGTTCGTCTTAACGGCAGACGGTGTGGTGGAGAGAGAGAGAGAGAGAGAGAGAGAGAGAGAGAGAATGTGCAACTGTTATATGTGCATTGGTCATATGTATGTGTGTATATGCATGTGCCATTATGTATATGTGTGTGTATGTGCCAGTATGTATGTATGTATGTATGTATCCCAGTATGTATATCAGAGGTAAGAGGAAGTGACTCCCAATACCTGGTAATCAAGTGACTTTACCTGGTTAAGACCTGGAATACCAACACGTTTTATGATGACTCTGAGGGTGTACCTGTGTGGGGAGTGTGGGTCAGGGAAGGTGTAGTGGGGGGGGGGAGAGGGTGAGAGGAGGAGGAAGAGGGAAGAATAAAGGAGATGTCGTTGTTATGTACTTCTGAGCTATTTCTTCTTCTTCTTCTTCTTCTTCTTCTTCTTCTTCTTCTTCTTCTTTCTCTCATTTCTTTGCTTTCTCCTTCCTCCTCCTCCCTTGTCTCTTATTCCTCCTTCTCTGCTTCTTCCTTTGCTTCTTTCCTCCTCCTTCTTTTCCTGCTTCTCCTTTCCTCTCTTCCTTCTTCTCTTCTTCCTTCCTTTTTGTCCTCCTACCCGCAATTCTCCCTGCTCCTTATTTCCTCCTTCTCCCTATCTACCTCCCTCCTCCTCATTCTCTTCTTCTTTCTCCCTATCTTCCTACTTCACTCCTCGTCATCATTCCCTTCTCTTCCTCCCTCCTCTTCCTTCCTTCCTTCCTCCTCCCCCCTCTTCCCCTTGTATCACACTTAGCCGATGGTCGTGTCTCAGGTGTTGCTTCAGCGTCTTATTAATTTACCGCTTTATCAGGTACACCACCACAACACACACACACCGTAAGCTGTACCGCGGGATTATTGCCACCTGATGTCGAGTCGTATTTTGGTTTGTGTCTGAAGAAAACATTTATTCTCTTAGTTCTTTAGTGATAATTGGCTTTTAAATTATCAAGTCTCCTACAAAACAAAACATATTTATTGGGATTGTTAAAAGCGACGTTAGTTTTCGTGTAATCTCAAACAAAAGTGACAGGTTATGTTATTGTTTTGAAATTACACTTAATACACTCTCACACATCAGAAGCTTCAGACTGTCACTCCCAGATACTCTTATCATATACACTTTAGAAATATAGTTCACGTACTGTCAACTGTAGTTTTAAAATCCAGTTAGTCGTACACCGTTCACGTAAAAGGAACCATCACACACCCGCGTAAACTAGGGGTTATTTTCCCGCGCAAACATCCAGAACAAAATTGGCGGGAACTCTGGTGAAATCCTTCCCAAACACTGGCCAGATTGAGGAGGCTTCTCTTAGGTTATAGTGAGAGTAACGGAGTATTGTATCCAGCTAGGTTAGGTTAGGTTAGGTAGGTTAGGTTAGGTAGGTTAGGTTAGGTAGGTTAGGTTAGGTTAGGTTAGGTAAGGTAAGGTTAGAACAGAACCTAGCCTTACCCTAACCTAACCTAACCTAACGGAGTATTGTATCCAGCTAGGTTAGGTTAGGTTAGGTTAGGTTAGAACAGAACCTAGCCTTAACCTAACCTAACCTAACGGAGTATTGTATCCAGCTAGGTTAGGGTAGGTTAGGGTAGGTTAGAACAGAACCTAGCCTTACCCTAACCTAACCTAACCTAACGGAGTATTGTATCCAGCTAGGTTAGGGTAGGTTAGGTAGGGCTAGGTTAGGTTAGGTTAGGTAGGTTAGGTTAGAACAGAACCTAGCCTTACCCTAACACTTCACCTAACCTAACGGAGTATTGTATCCAGCTAGGTTAGGTTAGGTAGGTAGGTAGGTTAGGTTATGTTAGGTTAGGTTAGGTTAGGTTAGGTTAGAACAGAACCTAGCCTTACCCTAACCTAACCTAACGGAGTATTGTATCCAGCTAGGTTAGGTTAGGTAGGTTAGGTTAGGTAAGGTAAGGTTAGAACAGAACCTAGCCTTACCCTAACCTAACCTAACCTAACGGAGTATTGTACCCAGCCAGCCGGTCCTCTCTACCACCTGCCCCTATCCACCACCCGCGGTCGATCATGCGGCTGCTGACGGTGAACGAGTTTATTAGAGGCACTGTACTGAAGGAGGTCTGGTTAGGTTAGGTTAGAGTAGATTAAGTTAGAGTAGGTTAGGTTAGGTTGGATTAGGCTAGGTTAAGTGAGGTGTCGTAATCTCATTTACTAAACCATCACATAATTATAGTCATTTAGATATAACGGAGGATTAAGTTACCAGAGTAAACTATTATATTTTTTTTATTCCTAATTTAATTGAGTTTCAGCTGGTTTATTAATTGTAGAGTGAGAGAGAGAGAGAGAGAGAGAGAGAGAGAGAGAGATTGTGGGTGACACTGAGGTACTGAGAGATACATTATCATACATCTGGGAACACCATGTAAACAAGAACAGATTAAAGACCCGAACAATATCTGTAAACAATGAGCCCCGTGACGTGTTGTTATTATCAGAACGTAAACACAAGACGTCACATCTAGCCACTTGGTATAGGAAACAGATGAGTGAAGTATTAAATATGGTGATGCTGAACTGACGCCATGTTATTATTATTATTATTATTATTATTATTATTATTATTATTATTATTATTGTTATTATTGTTATTATTATTATTATTATTGTTATTATTATTATTATTATTATTGTTATTATAGGCAGAGACAGACAGGGAGAACTAGACAGACAGACAGACGGGGAGAACTAGACAGACAGACAGACAGGGAGAACTAGACAGACAGACAGACAGGGAGAACTAGACAGACATACAGACAGGGAGAACTAGACAGACAGACAGACAGACCTACCTACCTACAGACAGACAGACGGACGGAGCGTAGATATGGCTTTAATTAAACACAACTGAGGCGTGACTCATAACATGTGGTAGACGTTACGCCGTGCTTGACAACACCCGGCATGTACGGAAGTGTATCCGTTCACTGTCTGTCACTGTTGATCCGTTCACTGTCTGTCACTGTTGATCCGTTCACTGTCTGTCACTGTTGATCCGTTCACTGTCTGTCACTGTTGATTCGTTCACTGTCTGTCACTGTTGATCCGTTCACTGTCTGTCACTGTTGGTCCGTTCACTGTCTGTCACTGTTGGACCGTTCACTGTCTGTCACTGTTGATCCGTTCACTGTCTCACTGTTCACCCGTTCACTGTCACTGTTGGACCGCTCACTGTCACTGTTGGACCATTCACTGTAAGTCATTCTTTTCAGTCTTAGATTTTCAAACGTTCTTAAGGAAAATTTTATTCCTTTTTGTGATGGGAAAATAGACCTTAAATGGTTCCTTCACTCCAGGACTTGTAGGTATAAATTGTTAAAGATTCTTAAGTTAAATACATTGTTAAGGTCACCTGTAGATTAGCCCCTCCCTCCCCCTTTGCTTATTCCACCTGATGTTAACCTCCTTGACGCTATTTAGGGGTTAGGTTAGTTTAGCTTAGCGTTTGTTAGGTTAGGTTAGGTTAGGTTAGTTTAGCTTAGCGTTTGGTTAGGTTAGGTTAGGTGAGATTATATTAGGTTAGGTTAATTTAGCGTTTGGTTATGATTAGTTACGTTATGTTAAGTTAGGATAGTTGGGTTAGGTTAGGTTAGGTTAAGTTAGGATAGTCAGGTTAGGTTAGGTTATGTTAAGTTAGGATAGTCAGGTTAGGTTAGGTTAGGTTAGGATTGTCAGGTTAGGTTATGTTAGGTTAGGATAGTCAGGTTAGGTTAGGTTATGTTAAGTTAGGATAGTTAGGTTAAGTTAGGTTATGTTAAGTTAGGATAGTCAGGTTAGGTTAGGTTATGTTAATTTAGGATAGTCAGGTTAGGTTACGTTATGTTAAGTTAGGATAGTTAGGTTAGGTTAGGTTATGTTAAGTTAGGATAGTCAGGTTAGGTTAGGTTATGTTAGGTTAGGATAGTCAGGTTAGGTTAGGTTATGTTAAGTTAGGATAGTTAGGTTAGGTTAGGTTATGTTAAGTTAGGATAGTCAGGTTAGGTTAGGTTATGTTAAGTTAGGATAGTCAGGTTAGGTTAGGTTATGTTAAGTTAGGATAGTTAGGTTAGGTTACGTTATGTTAAGTTAGGATAGTTAGGTTAGGTTATGTTAAGTTAGGATAGTCAGGTTAGGTTAGGTTATGTTAGGTTAGGATAGTCAGGTTAGGTTAGGTTATGTTAAGTTAGGATAGTCAGGTTAGGTTAGGTTATGTTAAGTTAGGATAGTTAGGTTACGTTATGTTAAGTTAGGATAGTTAGGTTAGGTTAGGTTATGTTAAGTTAGGATAGTCAGGTTAGGTTACGTTATGTTAAGTTAGGATAGTCAGGTTAGGTTACGTTATGTTAAGTTAGGATAGTTAGGTTATGTTAAGTTAGGATAGTTAGGTTAGGTTAGGTTATGTTAAGTTAGGATTGTTAGGTTTGGTTGTTAGGTTAGGTTAGGTTACGTTACGTTAGGATAGACAAAGTTAGGATAGTCAGGTTAGGATAGTAAGGCTAGGTTAGGTTAGGTTGAGTTGCATAGTCGTAAAGTGAAATGAGCTGGGGATGTGTCTCACCCAGTGCCACACCACTGCCATATGTTGCCAACACTCCCACGCCTGTGTGTGTGTGTGTGTGTTTGTGTGTGTGTGTGTGTGTGTGTGTGTGTGTGTGTGAAATAATAAACGGTTTCTTGAAAGGACATGGCAGCCAAGAGATGTGAAAATATACAGTTACTTCATTGGGGTATGTATGTATGTATGTATGTATGTAGTATGTATGTAGTAGTAGTAATAATAATAATAATAATAATAATAATAATATTTAACGGGTTATTGAAAAAATTCTGCCGCCCGAAGGTTGAAAATATACATTAGACAATAATGACTTACTACATACAAAGACATGGGGTGGGTGGGTCGTTTAACAAAAGCTTTCATTACTGAAAGGAGAAGGAACATGAGTTGAATATACAAATTATTATAGTTTACAGTTGATGGCCCGGGCTGGTCTCTTGCCATACTGTGTCAGGTCACGTAGGCCACGTGGTGTAGTGATTCGTCTGTAGGTGTTGATATAACGGAGACACCGTGTGAATATAAGAACACAAGAAAATAAGGAGTCTGCAATAGGCCGGTTGACCTGTGCATGGCAGCTCCTGTCGAGAGTTACTACCACTCTCTATCATCCATGAATCTATCTAGCCTCCTTTGAAACTTTCCAGCGTTCCAGCACTTACTATAAAGTTGCTAAGCTTGTTCCACTCGTCCACCACCCTATTTGTGAACCAGTTCCTTCCTATCTCCCTCCTAAACCTTAAACTTATCCAACATAAATCCGTTGCTCCGAGTCCTATCCTGCTCGGATATTATAAGAACTTTATCTATATCCCTTGTATTGATTCCTTTCACCCACTTAAATATTTCTATCATATCTCCCCGCACTCTTCGTCTTTCTAGGGAATGCAAGTTTAGTTTCTTTAACCTATCCTGATATGGAAGGTTTCTAAGTCCCGGAATCATTTTCGTCACTCTTCGCTGCACCGACTCCAGTGAATTGATATCCATTCTATAATAAGGGCACCAGAACTGAACCGCATAATCGAGGTGCGGCCTGACTAGCGCAAGATATAGTTGCAATAAGACCTCTGCACTCTTATTACTTACACTTCTAGATATAAAACCCAATACTCTGTTTGCCTTATTTCGAACATTAACGCACTGTTTTCTAGGCCGTAGGTCCGGGCTTACAAGTACCCCTAGGTCTCTTTCACAAGTCAACTTCTCTAGGTTGATGTTGTTAAGGCTGTATACATTGACAGTATTTGTTCTTCCAATATTAAGTACGCTGCACTTGCTGGTGTTGAATTTCATTTGCCATTTTTCAGACCACCCCTGCAGTTTATTTAGATCCTCCTGTAATGCATTTGCATCCTGCCCTGAATTAATCTGCCGCCCTATTTTGGTGTCATCTGCAAACTTGCTTATGTCACTGCTGATCCAGCCCTGGGGATTTTGTCTTCTTTAGTTTATTTATCCTCTTGAGAACATCCTCTTTTCTGATAGTGATATTCTTTAATTTCTCTTCTTCCTTTCCCCTAAATATCAGTTCCACCTCTGGAATTTCCTCGCGAATTTCTTCTGTGAAAACTGATAAAAAGTAGCTGCTCAATGCTTTGCTTATTTCTTCACTGCCATTTATCACTCCCCCCCCCCCCCTCACTTTAAAGGTCCAACTTTGTCCTTGACTTTTGTTCTATATACCGGGAAAAATCCCTTGGGATTCGCCTTGGATTCTCTTGCTATTTTGATTTCATAGTCTCTCTTTGCTTTCCTTACATTTTTCTTAACATTCCTAGATAGTTCATTATACCTATTTCTTAGCTGCCTCTCCCCTCCCTTTAAGTTCTTATAAATTCCTTTCTTTATTCCTATGTCATGTTTAAGTTTTCTGGTCATCCACCTTGGCTCATTCTTATTTGACATAATTTTTCTGTATGGTATATTTTGTTCTTGTGCTTTATGTAGCATACTAGTGAATATATTATAGTCATGATCAATTGTTGTGTCATCTATGACCTCACCCCTTCCTCCTGGGGACTGATGTGACTGTTCCCAGGTGACCTCACCTAGGTACCTTCTTAACCCCTGATAATCCGCCAACCGAAAGTTTGGGACTCTGACCATATTGTCATTGTTTTTCGTTTCCCAATTTAGGGTGAACCTGATTTCTCTGTGATCACTGATACCTAGTTCTTCCCCTCCTGTGATGTCTCTGATATTATTTTCTTTATTTGTTATTACTAGGTCTAATAGATAAGAACATAAGAGTGGAGGAAACTGCAGCGGGCCTATTGGCCCATAATGGGCGGTCCCATTTACACCCAACCCCGATTGCTCATATATGCATCCATCCTATGTTTGAAGCTATTCAGCGTATTCCAGTTAATTATGATATTTGGTAACGTGTTCCGTTCATCCACTACTCTGTTTCCAAACCAGTGTTAACCTATTTCACCCCTAAATCTAAATTTGTCTAATTTAAAAACATTGTTACCAGTTCGCTCCTGGTTGGGTAGTTTGAGTACCTTTGCAATGTCCCCTTTGTTTAGCCCTGACTTCCACTTATACACCTCTATCAGGTCGCCCCTCGCTCTACGTCTCTCGAGGGAGTACAAATTAAGATGCTTTAACCTATCTCTATACTCAAAGTACCTAATGCCCGGGATTAGTCTTGTCATTCTCCTCTGAATTCTTTCCAAGGATTCTATATCCATTCTGTAATACGGTGACCAGAAGTGAACTACATAATCCAGATGTGGTCTCACAAGCCCAAGATACACTTTTAGGATGACCTCACTAGTCTTGAAACTAACACTCCTTTGTATGAACCCAAGTACTTTATTAGCCTTGTTACGAGCAAAAACACATTGTTTACTTGTCTTAAGGTTCCTACTTATCATTACTCCTAAATCTCTCTCGCAGTCGGATTTCTCTATGGCATCGTTGTTCATCTTGTATCTGGTTTCCCTGTTTACATCTCCCATACTGAGTACTTTACATTTGTCCACGTTGAATTTCATCTGCCGTTTTTCAGACCATTCGAAAATTTGTTTAGATCTTCCTGTAGTTTTGTGGAGTCCTCGTCAGATTTAATAACACGTCCTATTTTAGTGTCATCAGCAAATTTACTTTTGTTGCTGTCTATGCCGATATATATGTCGTTTATGTATATAATAAATAGTAATGGTCCAAGTACTGAGCCTTGGGGAACTCCACTTGTGACGTTGCTCCAATGGGACTTAGTGGAGTTAATGCTCACTCGTTGTTTCCTGTCCTGTAACCACGCCTTTGATGCCATGTGCTTCTACCTTTCTAATTATTCTTTCGTGGGGAACTCTGTCAAAGGCTTTGCTAAAGTCGAGATATACCACATCATAATTGTGCCGTTCGTCCACCGATTCGAAAACTGATTAAAAGAATGTTAATAGATTAGTTAGACAAGAACGTCCGCTTGTGAAGCCATGCTGGGAATCATTGATCAATCCGTGCTTCTCCAGGTGATTTCGAATAGAGTTTGAAATGATTGCTTCCAGTAATTTGCCTACTATTTGCTTATGTCACTGCTGATCCCAGTACTGGGTCAGTACTGGGCCCACTCTTGTTCATAATCTACATAAACGGTCTAGATACTGGGATTAGCAGTGACATAAGCAAGTTTGCGGATGACACCAAAGTAGGGCGGCAGATTAATTCAGGGCAGGATGCACATGCATTACAGGAGGATCTAAATAAACTGCAGGGGTGGTCTGAAAAATGGCAAATGAAATTCAACACCAGCAAGTGCAGCGTACTGAATATTGGAAGAACAAATACTGTTAATGTATACAGCCTTAACAATATCAACCTAGAGAAGGCGACTTATGAAAGAGACCTAGGGGTACTTGTAAGCCCGGATCTACGGCCTAGAAAACAGTGCGTCAGTGTTCGAAATAAGGCAAACAGAGTATTGGGTTTTATATATAGAAGTGTAAGTAATAAGAGTGCAGAGGTCTTATTGCAACTATATCTTGCGCTAGTCAGGCCGCTCGATTATGCGGTTCAGTTCTGGTGCCCTTATTATTGAATGGATATCAATTCACTAGAGTCGGTGCAGCGAAGAAGGACGAAAATGATTCCGGGACTTAGAAACCTTCCATATCAGGATAGGTTAAAGAAACTTAACTTGCATTCCCTAGAAAGACGAAGAGTGCGGGGAGATATGATAGAAGTATTTAAGTGGGTGAAAGGAATCAATAAAGGGGATATAGATAAAGTTCTTATGATATCCGAGCAGGATAGGACTCGTAGCAACGGATTTAAGTTGGATAAGTTTAGGTTAAGGAGGGAGATAGGAAGAAACTGGTTCACAAATAGGGTGGTGGACGAGTGGAACAAGCTCAGCAAGTTTGTAGTAAGTGCGGGAACTCTGGAAAGTCTTAAAAGGAGGCGAGATAGATTCATGGATGATAGAGAGTGGTTGTAACTCTCGATAGGAGCTGCCATGCACAGGACAACCGGGCTATTGCAGACTCCTTATTTTCTTATGTTCTTAACTAACTATTCATGACGACAACCAGGTTAGGTTAGATTAGGTTATTCTTACAACCAAACTTAAAGTGAGCTAATTAACCCTTTGACTCCTAAAGGGTTAAATCATCCTCATCAAAGGGTTAATTCCTCGTCATTAAAGGGTTAAATCACTGTCGAAAGGTTAATTGCTTTCTTTTATCTTGAATTATGGTTTAAGATGAGTTTTTTTTTAACTTACAATATTTTTTAAGGATTTGGGTTGAGGTCGAGGTGTTTCTCTTGTTAGTTATAGAAGCTCTCTCTTTATCTCCCTCTATCACCCCCTTTCTCCTTTCTCTCTCTCTTTCTCTCTCTCTCTCTGTCATGTCTCTGGCTGGTGGTCGTCCCCTGCCAGTCGTATAATCAACGTCTTGGTCAGCTTCTCGTGGAGGTTTCCGGAAATGGGTGAGACTTGCTGCCGGTCCACCGTCATGGGTAGTTGTCGTACCGCATGCTGGTGGTTGAGTGAGAGAAAGCGGAGGGGGGAGGTACGTAGATATGGAGAGAGAGAGAGAGAGAGAGGAGAGAGAGAGAGAAGAGAGACGAAGGAGAAGAAGTGTGCGAGGTGGTAACAGGACACACGGCAGGAGACTAGACCTTTGAGATGGTAGTCTGGGTGTGTGTCTTGGAGGGAAAATTCTCATATGCTTCCATTACTCAGGTGAATCCCAGTTCTGATGAGTCTATGGGGATTCCAGTCTCAAGGGGTTCCAGTCGTAAAGGTGTTCCGGTCTTAGTGGGTTCCAGTCGTAAAGGTGTTCCGGTCTTAGTGGGTTCCAGTCGTAAAGGTGTTCCGGTCTTAGTGGGTTCCAGTCGTAAAGGTGTTCCGGTCTTAGTGGGTTCCGGTCTCAGTGGGTTCCGATCTTAGTGGGTTCCAGTAGTAAAGGTGTTCCGGTCTTAGTGGGTTCCAGTCGTAAAGGTGTTCCGGTCTTAGTGGGTTCCAGTCGTAAAGGTGTTCCGGTCTTAGTGGGTTCCGGTCGTAAAGGTGTTCCGGTCTTAGTGGGTTCCAGTCGTAAAGGTGTTCCGGTCTTAGTGGGTTCCAGTCGTAACGGTGTTTCGGTCTTAGTGGGTTCCGGTCTCAGTGGGTTCCGGTCTTAGTGGGTTCCAGTCGTAAAGGTGTTCCGGTCTTAGTGGGTTCCGGTCTCAGTGGGTTCCGGTCTTAGTGGGTTCCGGTCGTAAAGTGTTCCGGTCTTAGTGGGTTCCAGTCGTAAAGGTGTTCCGGTCTTAGTGGGTTCCAGTCGTAAAGGTGTTCCGGTCTTAGTGGGTTCCAGTCGTAAAGGTGTTCCGGTCTTTAGTGGGTTCCAGTCTTAGTGGGTTCCAGTCGTAAAGGTGTTCCGGTCTTAGTGGGTTCCAGTCGTAAAGGTGTTCCGGTCTTAGTGGGTTCCAGTCGTGAAGGTGTTCCGGTCTTAGTGGGTTCCAGTCGTAAAGGTGTTCCGGTCTTAGTGGGTTCCGGTCGTAAAGGTGTTCCGGTCTTAGTGGGTTCCAGTCGTAAAGGTGTCCCGGTCTTAGTGGGTTCCAGTCGTAAAGGTGTTCCGGTCTTAGTGGGCTCCAGTCGTAAAGGTGTTCCGGTCTTAGTGGGTTCCAGTCGTAAAGGTGTTCCGGTCTTAGTGGGTTCCAGTCGTAAAGGTGTTCCGGTCTTAGTGGGTTCCAGTCGTAAAGGTGTTCCGGTCTTAGTGGGTTCCAGTCGTAAAGGTGTTCCGGTCTTAGTGGGTTCCAGTCGTAAAGGTGTTCCGGTCTTAGTGGGTTCCAGTCGTAAAGGTGTTCCGGTCTTAGTGGGTTCCAGTCGTAAAGGTGTTCCGGTCTTAGTGGGTTCCAGTCGTAAAGGTGTTCCGGTCTTAGTGGGTTCCAGTCGTAAAGGTGTTCCGGTCTTAGTGGGTTCCAGTCGTAAAGGTGTTCCGGTCTTAGTGGGTTCCAGTCGTAAAGGTGTTCCGGTCTTAGTGGGGTTCTAATCTTAGTGTCGGGCCCGGTTCCTCGTAGTTAGGTTAGTTTTGGTTAGGTTAGGTTAGCTTTGGTTAGGTTAGGTTAGGTTAGGTTAGGTTAGGTTAGCTTTGGTTAGCTTTGGTTAGGTTAGATTAGGTTAATTTAGTTTATGTTAGGTTATGTTATGTTAGGTTAATTTAAGTTAGGTTAGGTTTGGTTAGGTTAGGTTAGGTTAGGTTAATTTAGTTTATGTTATGTTACTTTAATTTAAGTTAGGTTAGGTTAGATTGGGTTAGGTTAAAGTTCAGAATAATTAGGGGCCCGTTGGATGATTAGTCACCAGGGGGAAGCATCTAGTCACGGCAGAGTTCAGGTATAACATAACGCCGAAGAGAATACATCTAATTACCTTAAAGTCTAGGTGTAATTTCGTCGCCATGTTTATCATCATCTGCCCGTTATATGTGGAGTCAATATTTTGATATTTTCTCGTAATTACAAATACAATCTGTAACGTTTATGTAATTTTTCTTAATTTAATCGAATAACAAATCAACAGTGTGTGTGTGTGTGTGTGTGTGTGTGTGTGTGTGTGTGTGTGTCATAAAGTGGCGGTGATGTACTGTAACTGTATTACTGTGATGGGATCCTTTTACCGCCACGCGGGTGAAGCTCAGAGAGAGAGAGAGAGAGAGAGAGAGAGATACGACCCTTCACAGACACACACACACACACACACACACACACACACACACACACACACACACACACACCCCTAATGCCTCTTGCACCACCTTTACCTGTTGTTATTATTGTTATTTATACACCTTGGCCAACCTTGCTGCTGGGCCTGTATCTTTCATAACCTCTCTCTCTCTCTCTCTCTCTCTCTCTCTCTCTCTCTCTCTCTCTCTCTCTCTCTCTCTCTCTCTCTCTCTCTCTCTCTCTCTCTCACTCACCTTCACCTAATTGTAGGTCTCCAGGTTGCATCAGGTGACCCCATATGAGTCTCTTAGTCATGACTGCTGGACAGGTGTGTGTGTGTGTGTGTGTGTGTGTGTGTGTGTGTGTGTGTGTGTGTGTGTGTGTGTGTGTGTGTGTGTTTATTCTACTGTTTTCTGTATGACAAATTAATTTAATTTTAGATTTTTGATAATAATTTTCTTCTTTCTTTGCAGGTAAGTGACCCCTGAACTGGACACTGCCAACCACTATTACCGGCTACTAACTGTAAGTACTATTAATGGGGAAAGTAACTTTAGTCTTTGCCGGTCATTGTCTTAACACTATCGGTTTCTCCTATTGAAAGAAAGTACTGGAGAGAACACTGTCAGCTACTGTCGGTCTCTCCTATTGAAAGAAAGTACTGGAGAGAACACTGTCAGCTACTGTCGGTCTCTCCTACTGAAAGAAAGTACTGGAGAGAACACTGTCAGCTACTGTCGGTCTCTCCTATTGAAAGAAAGTACTGGAGAGAACACTGTCAGCTACTGTCGGTCTCTCCTATTGAAAGAAAGTACTGGAGAGAACACTACCAGCTACTGTCGGTCTCTCCTACTGAAAGAAAGTACTGGAGAGAACACTGTCAGCTACTGTCGGTCTCTCCTACTGAAAGAAAGTACTGGAGAGAACACTGTCAGCTACTGTCGGTCTCTCCTATTGAAAGAAAGTACTGGAGAGAACACTGTCAGCTACTGTCGGTCTCTCCTACTGAAAGAAAGTACTGGAGAGAACACTGTCAGCTACTGTCGGTCTCTCCTATTGAAAGAAAGTACTGGAGAGAACACTGTCAGCTACTGTCGGTCTCTCCTATTGAAAGAAAGTACTGGAGAGAACACTGTCAGCTACTGTCGGTCTCTCCTACTGAAAGAAAGTACTGGAGAGAACACTGTCAGCTACTGTCGGTCTCTCCTATTGAAAGAAAGTACTGGAGAGAACACTGTCAGCTACTGTCGGTCTCTCCTATTGAAAGAAAGTACTGGAGAGAACACTACCAGCTACTGTCGGTCTCTCCTACTGAAAGAAAGTACTGGAGAGAACACTGTCAGCTACTGTCGGTCTCTCCTACTGAAAGAAAGTACTGGAGAGAACACTGTCGGTCTCTCCTACTGAAAGAAAGTACTGGAGAGAACACTGTCGGTCTCTCCTACTGAAAGAAAGTACTGGAGAGACACTACCAGCTACTGTCGGTCTCTCCTACTGAAAGAAAGTACTGGAGAGAACACTGTCAGCTACTGTCGGTCTCTCCTACTGAAAGAAAGTACTGGAGAGAACACTGTCGGTCTCTCCTACTGAAAGAAAGTACTGGAGAGAACACTGTCGGTCTCTCCTACTGAAAGAAAGTACTGGAGAGACACTACCAGCTACTGTCGGTCTCTCCTACTGAAAGAAAGTACTGGAGAGAACACTGTCAGCTACTGTCGGTCTCTCCTACTGAAAGAAAGTACTGGAGAGAACACTGTCGGTCTCTCCTACTGAAAGAAAGTACTGGAGAGACACTACCAGCTACTGTCGGTCTCTCCTACTGAAAGAAAGTACTGGAGAGAACACTGTCAGCTACTGTCGGTCTCTCCTATTGAAAGAAAGTACTGGAGAGAACACTGTCAGCTACTGTCGGTCTCTCCTACTGAAAGAAAGTACTGGAGAGAACACTGTCAGCTACTGTCGGTCTCTCCTATTGAAAGAAAGTACTGGAGAAAACACTGTCAGCTACTGTCGGTCTCTCCTATTGAAAGAAAGTACTGGAGAGAACACTACCAGCTACTGTCGGTCTCTCCTACTGAAAGAAAGTACTGGAGAGAACACTGTCAGCTACTGTCGGTCTCTCCTACTGAAAGAAAGTACTGGAGAGAACACTGTCGGTCTCTCCTACTGAAAGAAAGTACTGGAGAGAACACTGTCGGTCTCTCCTACTGAAAGAAAGTACTGGAGAGACACTACCAGCTACTGTCGGTCTCTCCTACTGAAAGAAAGTACTGGAGAGAACACTGTCAGCTACTGTCGGTCTCTCCTACTGAAAGAAAGTACTGGAGAGAACACTGTCGGTCTCTCCTACTGAAAGAAAGTACTGGAGAGAACACTGTCGGTCTCTCCTACTGAAAGAAAGTACTGGAGAGACACTACCAGCTACTGTCGGTCTCTCCTACTGAAAGAAAGTACTGGAGAGACACTGTCAGCTACTGTCGGTCTCTCCTACTGATAGAAAGTACTGGAGAGAACACTGTCGGTCTCTCCTACTGAAAGAAAGTACTGGAGAGAACACAGTCGGTCTCTCCTACTGAAAGAAAGTACTGGAGAGACACTACCAGCTACTGTCGGTCTCTCCTACTGAAAGAAAGTACTGGAGAGAACACTGTCGGTCAGCACTAATAGCCAATATCGTGAGAAGGTCGCCACTCTCTCACGCCGTTAACAGTGATGCGAGGAGGCTGTTTGACCCACCTCTTGTTGTACTGTTATCTTACCTGGGCGCTGCTCTGTTATCCTTACCTGGACGCTGCTCTGTTATCTTACCTGGACGCTGCTCTGTTATCTTACCTGGACGCTGCTCTGTTATCTTACCTGGGCGCTGCTCTGTTATCTTACCTGGACGCTGCTCTGTTATCTTACCTGGGCGCTGCTCTGTTATCTTGGTCGTGGGGGTAGCAATG
The DNA here is from genome assembly GCA_958450375.1 of Homarus gammarus. Classification (NCBI taxonomy): domain Eukaryota; kingdom Metazoa; phylum Arthropoda; class Malacostraca; order Decapoda; family Nephropidae; genus Homarus; species Homarus gammarus. The sequence goes on from CAUDMG010000282.1 coordinate 569,907, forward strand.
ATGATAGTGATGATGATGATGATAATGATGATAATGATGACTATTTTTATGATACCGAATTGTAGTCTTATTTCTTTGACATCCTACCCTGCCAACATCCATCCTACCCTGCCAACATCCATCCATACCATCCCAACATCCATCCTATCCTCCCAACATCCATCCTACCCTCCCAACATCCATCCTACCCTCCCAACATCCATCCCTACCCTGCCAACATCCATCCTACCCTCCCAACATCCATCCTACCCTGCCAACATCCATCCTACCCTCCCAACATCCATCCTACCCTCCCAACATCCATCCTACCATGCCAACATCCATCCTACCCTCCCAACATCCATCCCTACCCTCCCAACATCCATCCTACCCTGCCAACATCCATCCCTACCCTCCCAACATCCATCCTACCCTCCCAACATCCATCCTACCCTCCCAACATCCATCCTATCCTGCCAACATCCATCCTACCCTCCGAACATCCATCCTACCCTGCCAACATCCATCCTATCCTGCCAACATCCATCCTACCCTCCCAACATCCATCCTACCCTCCCAACATCCATCCTACCCTGCCAACATCCATCCTACCCTGCCAACATCCATCCTACCCTGCCAACATCCATCCTACCCTGCCAACATCCATCCTACCCTGCCAACATCCATCCTACCCTCCCAACATCCATCCTACCCTGCCAACATCCATCTTACCCTCCAACATCCATCCTACCCTCCCAACATCCATCCTACCCTCCCAACATCCATCCTACCCTCCCAACATCCATCCTACCCTGCCAACATCCATCCTACCCTCCCAACATCCATCCTACCCTCCCAACATCCATCCTACCCTGCCAACATCCATCCTACCCTCCCAACATCCATCCTACCCTCTCAACATCCATCCCTATCCTCCTAACATCCATCCTACGCCTCCCAACATCCATCCTACCCTGCCAACATCCATCCTATCCTCCCAACATCCATCCTACCCTCCAAAAATCCATTCCTACCCTGCCAACATCCATCCTTGCCCTCCCAACATCCATCCTTGCCCTCTCAAAATCCATCCCTACCCTCCCAACATCCATCCACCCCTGTCAACATCCATCCTACCCTGCCCATCATCCATCCTATCCTGCCAACATCCATCCTACCCTCCCAACATCCATCCTACCCTGCCAACATCCATCCTACCCTGCCAACATCCATCCCTCCCTCCCTCCCAACATCCATCCCACCCTGCCAACATCCATCTTACCCTACCAACATCCATCCTACCCTCCCAACATCCATCCCTACCCTGCCAACATCCATCCTACCCTCCCAACATCCATCCTACCCTGCCAACATCCATCCCTCTCCCTCCCAACATCCATCCTACCCTGCCAACATCCATCTTACCCTCCAACATCCATCCTACCCTGCCAACATCCATCCCTCCCTCCTCCAACATCCACCCTACCCTGCCAACATCCATCCCTACCCTGCCAACATCCATCCTACCCTCCCAACATCCATCCTACCCTCCCAACATCCATCCTACCCTGTCAACATCCATCCTACCCTGCCAACATCCATCCTACCCTGCCAACATCCATCCTACCCTGCCAACATCCATCCTACCTGCCAACATCCATCCCTCCCTCCCTCCCAACATCCATCCCACCCTGCCAACATCCATCTTACCCTGCCAACATCCATCCTACCCTGCCAACATCCATCCTCCCTCCCAACATCCATCCTACCCTGCCAACATCCATCCTACCCTGCCAACATCCATCCTACCCTGCCAACATCCATCCTACCCTCCCAACATCCATCCTACCCTCCTAACATCCATCCTACCCTGTCAACACCCATCCTACCCTGTCAACATCCATCCTACCCTGCCAACATCCATCCTACCCTGCCAACATCCATCCTACCCTCCCAACATCCATCCTACCCTCCCAACATCCATCCTACCCTGCCAACATCCATCCTACCCTGCCAACATCCATCCTACCCTGTCAACATCCATCCTACCCTGCCAACATCCATCCTACCTGCCAACATCCATCCCTCCCTCCCTCCCAACATCCATCCCACCCTGCCAACATCCATCTTACCCTGTCAACACCCATCCTACCCTGTCAACATCCATCCTACCCTGCCAACATCCATCCTACCCTGCCACCATCCATCCTAACCTGCCAACATCCATCCTACCCTCCCAACATCCATCCTACCCTGCCAACATCCATCCTACCCTGCCAACATCCATCCTACCCTCCTAACATCCATCCTACCTTCCTAACATCCATCCTACCCTCCCAACATCCATCCTACCTTCCTAACATCCATCCTACCCTGCCAACATCCATTCTTACCCTCCCAACATCCATCCCTACCATGCCAACATCCATCCCTACCCTGCCAACATCCATCCCACCCTCCCAACATCCATCCTACCCTCCCAACATCCATCCTACCCTCCCAACATCCACCCTACCCTCCAAACATCCATCTTACCCTGCCAACATCCATCCCTACCCTGCCAACATCCATCCTACCCTCCCAACATCCATCCTACCCTCCTAAAATCCATCCTACGCCTCCCAACATCCATCCTACCCTCCCAACATCCATCCTCCCCTGTCAACATCCATCCTACCCTGCCAACATCCATCCTACGATGCCAACACCATCATATCCTGCCAACATCCATCCTACCCTCCCAACATCCATCCTACCCTGCCAACATCCATCCTACCCTGCCAACATCCATCCCTCCCTCCCTCCCAACATCCATCCCACCCTGCCAACATCCATCTTACCCTACCAACATCCGTCCTACCCTCCCAACATCCATCCCTACCCTGCCAACATCCATCCTACCCTCCCAACATCCATCCTACCCTGCCAACATCCATCCCTCTCTCCCTCCCAACATCCATCCCACCCTGCCAACATGCATCTTACCCTACCAACATCCATCCTACCCTGCCAACATCCATCCATCCCTCCCTCCCAACATCCATCCCACCCTGCCAACATCCATCCCTACCCTGCCAACATCCATCCTACCCTCCCAACATCCATCCTACCCTCCCAACATCCATCCTACCCTGTCAACATCCATGCTACCCTGCCAACATCCATCCTACCCTGTCAACATCCATCCTACCCTGCCAACATCCATCCTACCTGCCAACATCCATCCCTCCCTCCCTCCCAACATCCATCCCACCCTGCCAACATCCATCTTGCCCTGCCAACATCCATACTACCCTGCCAACATCCCTCCCTCCCTTCCAACATCCATCCCACCCTGCCAACATCCATCCCTACCCTGCCAACATCCATCCTACCCTCCCAACATCCATCCTACCCTCCTAACATCCATCCTACCCTGCCAACACCCATCCTACCCTGTCAACATCCATCCTACCCTCCCAACATCCATCCTACCCTCCTAACATCCATCCTACCCTGTCAACACCCATCCTACCCTGTCAACATCCATCCCACCCTGCCAACATCCATCCTACCCTGCCACCATCCATCCTATCCTGCCAACATCCATCCTACCCTCCCAACATCCATCCTACCCTGCCAACATCCATCCTACCCTGTCAACATCCATCCTACCCTGTCAACATCCATCCTACCCTCCCAACATCCATCCTACCCTCCCAACATCCATCCTACCCTGTCAACATCCATCCTACCCTGTCAACATCCATCCTACGCCTCCCAACATCCATCCTACCCTGCCAACATCCATCCTACCCTGTCAACATCCATCCTACCCTGTCAACATCCATCCTACCCTGCCAACATCCATCCTACCCTGCCACCATCCATCCTATCCTGCCAACATCCATCCTACCCTCCCAACATCCATCCTACCCTGCCAACATCCATCCTACCCTCCCAACATCCATCCTACCCTTCCAACATCCATCCCTCCATCCCTCCCAACATCCATCCCACCCTGCCAACATCCATCTTACCCTACCAACATCCGTCCTACCCTCCCAACATCCATCCTAACCTGCCAACATCCATCCTACCCTGCCAACATCCATCCCTCCCTCCCTCCCAACATCCATCCCACCCTGCCAACATCCATCTTACCCTACCAACATCCGTCCTACCCTCCCAACATCCATCCCTACCCTGCCAACATCCATCCCTACCCTGCCAACATCCATCCTATCCTCCCAACATCCATCCTACCTTCCCAACATCCATCCTACCCTCCCAAAATCCATCCCTACCCTGCCAACATTCATCCCTCCCTCCCTCCCTCCCAACATCCATCCCACCCTGCCAACATCCTTCTTACCCTACCAACATCCGTCCTACCCTCCCAACATCCATCCTACCCTGCCAACATCCACCCCTACCCTCCTAACATCCACCCTACCCTCCTAACATCCATCCTTCGCCTCCCAAAATCCATCCTTACCCTCCCAACATCCATCCTACCCTCCCAACATCCATCCTACCCTCCTAACATCCACCCTACCCTCCTAACATCCACCCTACCCTCCTAACATCCATCCTACGCCTCCCAACATCCATCCTACCCTCCCAACATCCATCCCTACCCTGCCAACATCCACCCTACCCTCCCAACATCCATCCTACCCTCCCAACATCCATCTCTACCCTCCTAACATCCATCCTACGCCTCCCAACATCCATCCTACCCTCCCAAAATCCATCCCTTCCCTCCCAACATCCACCCTACCCTCCCAACATCCATCCTACCCTCCCAACATCCATGCTACCCTCCCAACATCCATCCTACCTTCCTAACATCCATCCCATGCAAACATCTAACCTTTCCAACATCCGCCAGTGAGCGTCACGGATACTCAGAGAGAGAGAGAGAGAGAGAGTGTGTGTGTGTGTGTGTGTGTGTGTGTGTGTGTGTGTGTGTGTGTGTTCTCTCCTAAGGACATGAATAAGAAACACATTTTATGTATTTGTTGTAATTGTTTCTGCAGCTTGATTTTTCTATTAATGCTAAATGTGTATGTGTGTGTAATAATAATAATAATAATAATAATAATAATAATAGTAAACGGTTTATTAATAGAGTTGCAGCCGGTGGCTGAAAATAGACTTACATTTGATTTAGACATAATGATATAATATGCATTGAATACATTTACAGGGCTGTACAGTACATAAATCAGGAGTTGTTTATTATTTTAACAATAGATGGGATGGTGCTGTTCTTATATCTATCGGTGCGGGCTCTTATGGGCTGAATTTTGTTGTAGTGGCGGACTGCGCGAGTTGGGTGGGGGGCTGCAGGTGGCAGGAGGTGGCGATGACGAGGGTGGCACAGTAGTCCACTGCCAAACCTTTCCAGTGCTTGGTGGTGGAGGTCACTGAGGGATGGCATTTCCAGGGTGGAGAGAGCGTTGGTGTAGCCGGAGTATTCTGCGCCGAGCATGATTCTGCAGGCCCTTTTCTGTACCTTCTTTAGCTGACATTGTTGGGTGGAGTTGAGAGAAGACGACCAGGCTGGTGACGCATACATTAGTTTGGGGAGAATAAAGGCGTTGTAGATGGTCCTCAGCTCTGGCGTGGGTGTCCCAAGTGACCTAAGTCGTCGTAGCATGTAGAGACGATACAAGGCTGCCTTGACTGTGTTATTTACATGGGCCTTCCAGTCAAGTTTGTTGTCTATGGTTACACCCAGGAGTGTGTGTGTGTGTGTGTGTACATGATTGTATGTTTATTTATGTACTGTACGTGTGTTTATACAACATAGGACTGTTATATGTATGTATGTATGTATGTATGTATGTATGTGTGACATAAGTGCTGTATATTGATCGTTTAAGAATTGCTAAAAAACACATAAATTATCTAAAAGTTACTTACAAACGTGAACAATAATAATAATAATAATAATAATGATGATGATGATGATGATGATGATGATAATAAGACCGAACAGTGAAACATTATGCTGCGGGGGTACTAACTGAGCACCTGACACAGTATTAAAAGCAGGCCAGTGAGTTCTTGAACTTGTCTCTGGTGTTGTGGTTGTACGGCCACGCCCACACACGCCCACACGTACAGCCGCGCCCACATACGTCCTCCAGCCACGCCCATACCCGTCACTCCTCACTCCCTTACTAACTGCGTCCACGTGCGGTTCAATGCTTAGGCTAGACAGAAGAAGAAGAACGAAAAGAAGAAACGAGAAGAAGAAACGAGAAGAAGAAAACGAGAAGAAGAAGAAGAAAACTTGAAGAAGAAAACGAGAAGAAGAAAATTATCTCCATCCATGCAAGTTCAAGTCAGTCAGGCACTTGGTCACCTCACTGCATCGCTCTGTGCCTGCTGGGTATATCTATAGATCGCGAACCTTTGTTTACATCGTGGTCAGCTGATGAAACACGTCTGTACATGTCCGGAGTCTCAGAGGTTTGCGTGTTCATTTTAGCGACGGGTTAAGTGGATCCCAGTCCTAATTTAGTCTTGGTGGTTAGGTTAGGTTAGATTGGGTTAGCTTAGGTTTGCAACAACATCAACACGTGCTGCAACATCATCAACACGTGGAATAACATCATCAACACGTGGAATAACATCATCACGTGCAACATCATCAACACGTGCAACATCATCAACATGTGCAACATCATCAATCACGTGCAACATCATCAACATGTGCAACATCATCCACACGTGGAACAACATTAACACGTGGAACAACATCAACAATTGCAACATCATTAACACGTAGAATAACATTGACACGTGACATTGTATGCAGATTGTTTATGCGAAATATAACCCTTTGCGACAACATACAGTACACGAGGTCTGCCAGATCTAAAACTTTATCTGTAGTAGTCATGACAACACACATGGACGAACGTAACGTAACAGAGAAAGTGTAAATCCTTTGGGGAAATGAAGAAGAGAAATTAAAGAATATCACTATCAGAAAAGAGGATGTTCTTAAGAAGATAAATAAATTAAAGAAGACAAAATCCCCAGGGCCGGATGAAATTTTCCCTCGAGTTTTGAAAGAGTGTAAGGAACAGATTAGCGGATCCCTCGTAAATTTATTTACAAAATCATTAGACACGGGAGTTGTGCCAGACTTGTGGAAACAGGCAAATGTAGTACCCATATTCAAAAAGGGAGACAGAGCATCAGCGTCAAATTACCGGCCGATTAGTTTGACGTCAGTTGTGGGGAAATTTCTTGAATCAATTATAGCAAATAGCATCCGAACGCATTTAGAGAAAAGCAAATTAATCTACGACTCTCAACATGGGTTTACAAAGGGAAAATCTTGTCTAACAAATCTGCTGACATTTTCTTTAGGAAAGTCTTCGAGGTAGTAGATAATGACGAAAATTACGATGTTATTTACTTAGACTTTAGCAAAGCGTTTGACAGAGTACCGCATCAGAGGCTTTTGAGAAAAGTTAAGGCTCATGGTATCGAGAGAAAGTTTTAATTTGGATAAAATCATGGCTCACCGATAGAACGCAGAGGGTCAGCGTAGATGGTGTTAAATCTGAGTGGGGTTGTGTAACCAGTGGGGTTCCCCAGGGATCAGTACTGGGCCCACTCTTGTTCATAATCTATATAAACGATCTTGATACTGGGATCAGCAGTGACATAAGCAAGTTTGCGGATGACACCAAAATAGGCGGCAGATTAATTCAGGGCAGAATGCAAATGCACTACAAGAGGATTTAAATAAACTGCAGGGGTGGTCTGAAAAATGGCAAATGAAATTCAACACCAGCAAGTGCAGCGTACTTAATATTGGAAGAACAAATACTGTCAATGTATACAGCCTTAACAACATCAAGCTAGAGAAGTTTACTTGTGAAAGAGACTTAGGGGTACTTGTAAGCCCGGACCTACGGCCTAGAAAACAGTGCGTTAATGTTCGAAATAAGGCAAACAGAGTATTAGGTCTTATATCTAGAAGTGTAAGTAATAAGACTGCAGAGGTCTTATTGCAACTATATCTTGCGCTAGTCAGGCCTCACCTCGATTATGCGGTTCAGTTCTGGTGCCCTTATTATAGAATGGATATCAATTCACTGGAGTCGGTGCAGCGAAGAATGACGAAAATGATTCCGGGACTTAGAAACCTTCCATATCAGGATAGGTTAAAGAAACTTAACTTGCATTCCCTAGAAAGACGAAGAGTGCGGGGAGATATGATAGAAGTATTTAAGTGGGTGAAAGGAATCAATAAAGGAGATATAGATAAAGTTCTTATAATATCCGAGCAGGATAGGACTCGGAGCAACGGATTTAAGTTGGATAAGTTTAGGTTTAGGAGGGAGATAGGAAGGAACTGGTTCACAAATAGGGTGGTGGACGAGTGGAACAAGCTTAGCAACTTTGTAGTAAGTGCTGGAACGCTGGAAAGTTTTAAAGGGAGGCTAGATAGATTCATGGATGATAGAGAGTGGTAGTAACTCTCGACAGGAGCTGCCATGCACAGGCCAACCGGCCTATTGCAGACTCCTTATTTTCTTATGTTTCTTATGTTTCTTATACCTAAAGAGAGAGAGAGAGAGAGAGAGAGAGAGAGAGAGAGAGAGCCTGTATTGTTTATGAAGAGATTGGTTGAGATATTTCCTCATAATATTCAGTATCAAAATAAAGCTTTTTTGAATTATTTATCATACACGACACTACAATATGGTGTTAGTTTTTGCTCAGGGAACATCTTTAGGACAACGTACAGATAAACGCCAAGCTTAAAGCAGAGAAACTTGTTACCTAATTATAAGGAGATTGTGATGTTCCTTATATAAAACAAAACAATATTGGAACTCAGAGTGTATCTACTGCAGGTAGACTCGTGGTGTGACGATGTGGGTCGATCATCGTCCTCTCGGGTAGGTTAGAAATGTGTTCAGCTTTGTGTGATATTAGGAAGATGCTTTTTATTCAGAGTTTTTACGACATGAATACTACTACTACTACTTTTTTTTTTAAATTGGCCTCCAGCCTCCCAAAATAGCCATACCTTCGCCACCGTTTTTTTACCTTAATATTAAATATCCTAATACATAAGTAGCTATCCTAGCTACTACTACTGCTACTACTACTACTACTACTACTACTACTACTTTTTTTTTCCTTTAAACGTGGCCTCCAACCTCCCCCAATAGCCACGCCTTCGCCACCATTTTATTACCTTAATATTAAGTATCCTAAGCAGCTATCCTAGCTGTGTTGAGTTAGTTGAGGCGCGGGTCTGTGCGGCATTCAGTGACTGTAGCTTCATAGTCAATATCTGCAGCTGTTGTCAGCTTTGGAGCAGAAGCTCTCGTTCCCCTGAGGCAGAGCAAAGCCGACCGAAGGAGAGAGAAAGACAGTCGACATCTCATCCAGGCTGTAACGTAGCTTCTGGTCTGCTGCTTCTGTTCGGAGATCACCTCTGCGAGTCTGGCGTAGAAACATCTTGCACTTGGTCCCATCCCACCAGAGGTTGTGAACACTAGAGGAGTGAAGCTGCCTTGATCAACGTTCTGAATTTTCTCCCCGTTTGCCCTTATCTTGTCATTCTCGTTCCTACTGTGTGCAGCATCGAGAGCTAGGTTACGGTGACATGCGGCCATGGGATCAAAAATCCTGATGTCGAAGAAGGCTCGCTGTCCCCGCATCCAGAATCCTCGAGCACTGACGTCAACACGGGCTTCGTTGGATGTGTTTGAAGTCCTATGTTGGAAAGTCTCACCGTCCAATGGAAGAAGGGTCGGTTCTACCATGACATCCCGGCAGATTTCCTTCAACATATTTGCTGTGAGATCCCTTACTTCGTCATGCCTCTTGCAAATGAAGCCCTCTTTCTTGCACACCATGGCGTGATCGACGTCATAGGTAGAGCCACACACGCATTGGGAGGGCAACCCTTCTACTGGCCAACCGTACCTTAGAGCAATGGCATCTGTAAATTCTTGTTTATTGAGACTGAAACCATTTACTCTTATCGGTAACGTAGTTTACCAGTTCGAGGCGCCCACCTCCTGCACTGTAGCTACTTTTTTTTTCAAATTCTCTGGTACCTGCAGCATCAGTTGCTGCAGTTTATCACTTTGGCAGTACTGTCGTTCTGTCGTATTGGACCTTCGAATCTTGTTTACTTCACTGGTATCCACCTCCCCTGTTGCGTTCTGGGCTATTATGTGGTCCGTGAGGGCTGCCGTGAGCTTAACTGAATTTTGATGTTCGGTGGCAGCAATCTCCTCTGGATTGGTTAGTCCCAGTCTTGATGGAAGTGCAAGGAGTCATCTTTCTGCTGGGGTTAAGTGAGGGTGTTTCACTAATTTGGGAATGAAATTGACACTGATAGCTTCTTCCAGAGGGTGGAGGAGGGGTCCGATATCTGGGATAGTACGCATCAGGTAGTTCCAGCGATGCTTGACTCCATGGGCGAATGCCGCAAAAGCTGCATGTGGCTCTGTGTTAGCAATCTCAGACAGAGCTTGGATTTCCCTAACCCACTCATTCACCTTTCCCTCTACGTACTCGGTCTTGAAGTCTGTAGTGCCAATTACTGCGCCTAGATGTCTTTGGCCATCCTTTGTTGTTTTGACCTCACTTCCGCCAAACACCTCCATTGCCCGTTCATAATGTTCTGGCTTCACTATGAGGAAGGACTTGCTGGCGTTTGGGTGGTACCCTATTTGTGGACCTCTCGATGTTACCAAGTCCCACCACTTTTTGATGCACTCCACTTTTCCTGCTCCTGTAAGGTCATCAGCGTACGCCACTTGTTTGACCTCAGTTGTTTCAAATTTTATTTCGTGTTGGAGCACTGATAGGCCTATTGCGTACATTGCCATTGCAACAGGGTCCCCCTGTGTTGTTCCCTCAGTTGACTGTAAGATGGTATCACTTCTTAGAGCAGAGGTTCTTAACCTGGGGTCCATGGACCCCCAAGGGGTCCATGGATGGGCTTCAGGGGGTCCGTGAAGGTCAGATAAAAATTTAACATTTATATTCAAGCCAAACAACAACAACCTTCTCATCGAAATGAACTTTTGAGCAGAATTAAAGTTTTGTTTTGCTTAATTTGCACAAGATGATTGTATTTCATTTTTGTATGGAGTGGCCATTAATTTTTGCATAAAAAAGTGTGAAACATAATTCTTTGTTAAGATTGTTTAATTTATTCATACTTTGTGTATGTCATACACTGTATGAGGCAATGAATTTTCAATAAAATAAAGTATATTCATTGCATGCAAAGTTGTGTTTATGTGCTTATGTGCATTTTTCTAGGGAGGGGGTCCATAGCTTTCACCAGATTCCCAAAGGGGTCCGTGACTCAAAAAAGGTTAAGAACCACTGTCTTAGAGCCTTGTTGTTTACTTAATAGAGGTCTGATAGATTCTTATACGAGTTTTCAACATACATTGCAAAGCTTGGACACTTGATCTTGATGTTGTGCAGTGCGGCCTTGCGGTTAAGTATGTTGAATGCGTTTGATGCATCCACCAGGAGAACGGCCTCACAATCACGCTGCTCAAATATCAATCTCATGGCGTGAATGGCCGCCTCCCCACCAGCCTGGTGGCCAGCACACACTTGCAGGTTCCCTGCTGCTGCCCTGACATCGTCCTTTACCACCTCCATTATGCATTTTCCGATGATCCGCCTCAGCACTTCCCCCACCCCTATAGGCCTACATCCTGGATTCTTATCCAGGGGAATGAGGCGGCAGGCCGTCAGAGCATGGTGGTGATGGCAGCAAGAGGATGCAAGCTTTCTTGCAAGGACGGCAATGACAGTGCAAAGATCACTTTCTACAGGGCTAAACTTGTTTGTGCTGAGGATGACTCTCCAACCGTTTGCATCCAGACCTGAAGGGCCGGCTCCTCCTCAAGTCTTCAGTGCCTTTTTCCACACCATCTCTCCTGTTATTTTCTCGAACAGGACAGCATTTGGTGGGGTATAGTCACCCTGGAACCTGATGCCTTCTTCCTCACTTGCAGGGGGATGTTTTTCTTTCAGTAGTTTTAATGTCTCTCTGTTTATTGGCAGAACCCCACCGGAGGATTCCTCTGTGAGAGATCTTACCGCCAGAGACACTTTTCCCACACGCATTTTGTTTCCAAATTTTCTTGCCACGTCATCGGTGTTTTGCTTTCCGTCACCTGTAATTTTTAGTCTCTCCTGCAGTGTTCTTGCTTCACATAGGAGGTCATCAAGGGCCCCAGTCTGCCACATTGCCAATTTTCTCTTCATTGCTGCCGCATTTTCTTTGTGCTTAGTCTTTGTCTGTGTCCTCTGACAAAATAGATGTGGTATTATTTCCAGTACAGTGTTTGAAGAGCTAAAGGGGCGAGGAAGCGGTCCTGAGTGTAATCAGTTATGAGGCGAATCATCTCCCGAATCATTTCTTTGTGACCGGATTACTACTACTAATAATAATAATAACAATAAGTAGTGAACATATTTAACCACTTGTTGATCACGTGTTGTATACAGAAGGAGAACTACGTATCTTTACTGTGCTGATTCCATATTTCAAACATCCCTCACAAAAAATCCTCTTATTTAAGCATTTAGTTAATATTCAACTTCCTTAAGAACACCACATTAAGTGTTTCTCAAGTATATAATTAGTTGGATATTTGCATAAATCATGTGGGGAAAACATTACGCGGGTAACCAAACCCGCGCTCGCATCGTTGCCAGAACCATCACGCCTCGCTGCCCTTCTCCCGCCTTCACCCTGGGTAAGACGTCAGACCTTGGCGGGACTCCATATATGGCGACTTCTTCCACAGCCTCTTGCCTCTTCCCTGCCGCTTTTCATCTCTGGATCCATTCATTACCGACACATTTGCATCCATGCGGTAAACGTGCTGTGCCGGGGATGACGTAGTCGTGTAAAAAGTGATGTTTTTATTTAGAGGTGACGGTGTTGGCGCGCATATGTTGTTGTTATGGAAGATACGGTAACACTGACACTGTTTTGTTCTCAGGATGGAAACAAACTCTTATAAAAAGGTGCCGACAATTGGTGGTGGTCTAATAAAATTATGAACATCGAAGGAGTGTAATATACGAGAGAGAGAGAGAGAGAGAGAGAGAGAGAGAGAGAGAGAGAGAGAGAGATATCTAACCGCCCAATAGGCCTGAACACGTCGCCTCAGAAGGGTGGGCGTCTCTATGGCCGCCCATCCATTATGTATGGTAATGTATTACAACCACCATGGCACCAATCTTAGTGTAAATTCTTATCAACGGAGATAAGAGTTAATTAATTTATTATATGTACTGTACAATGAGAAGTATTAATACTTCTTGTAACACCTACTATATTTACAGTACCTGCTTTTATTGTACCATCAAAACCGTTTTATCGGAAATTATCATGTAAATAAATCAGTAATTACCATTGCAATAAACATAATTGCCAACTAGACATAATCCTGACAGCTCTGTCCTCTTGTTCAACCTTATTACTGTACAACCCATGTTGTACTGCTCCCCCGTTATACTTATGTTTTTAAATTCCACTCTAATTTATATGTATATGTATGTGTGTGTGTGTATATATACACAAGTATATATACATATATATATATATATATATATATATATATATATATATATATATATATATATATATATATTTCATGTAGATCCACAATGAAAACGTGGATAAGATAAATCTTGATAAAATCACACGGGAAAAGGGAAACAACGGAGCACCTTAGCTTTCGTCTTTATTCAAGACATCTTGAATAAAGACGAAAGCTAAGGTGCTCTGTTGTTTCCCTTTTCCCGTGTGATTTTATCAAGATATATATATGGTGTGTATATGTATGTATAAACAAATAAATAAACAAAATTATAATAAAAAAAAATAAATAAATAATAATTAATAAAATAAATAAATATTGAAGTGATAACCGTGGTAACATTATGAGATGTTCTTATTACCACCCTGCTATTGTACTATTCCAGATGATACTAAATGTTACATAATACTTCCTTGAGATAAATGTATAGTATATATCAGGTGCAGCTCAGGTTCTCAACTGGCTCAGCCATGTTAATATTGGTATTACTATCCACTCTGTATCTGTATTTTTCTGGCTAAATAAAATGTTTCAATTCCATTCAATCATAATCACATTAAAATTAATATTAAAACTGATAAAAAAATAATAATGATAAATATAATTGATTTTACGATAATTTTTTAACTCATGAATCATTACTATAATTAGGTTTCAGAGAGAGAGAGAGAGAGAGAGAGAGATGTCACCTTCTCAATGTACGTGACTGGGGAGGGGGGTCAAACACCCACACGCTCCACTGGGTTGTTGGGGGGGGGGGGGGGGCTCACCTCCCTCACGCACGACGATGCTAGACGTGTTCGCTTCTGTGTGAGGCATGAGAGAGAGAGAGAGAGAGAGAGAGAGAGAGAGAGAGAGAGAGATAATATTATATTGAAACAGTTTATTTAGCCAGAAGAACACAGATACAGAGTGGATAATAATACCAATATTAACATGGCTGAGCCAGTTGAGAACCTGAGCTGCACCTGATATATACTACTAGGGTGTGTCATACGGAGGCGAATTTTTTTTTTTTGAGTTTGAAAAATCGGCCCATGGTATTAATGATGTAGTTCTATGTGCAGAATCATGTGATATCTTCAGATTTGAAAAGTTTTCATTTTTTGCTAGGTAAATTTTAACTTGAAATCTTATGAAAATTCAGTATTCCCACCCTTTTACCAACACCACTAAATAGCTTATTTAAAGTAAAGTAAATGTATCAGGTTAATTTATTGGGATGAAAATGATTCAGAATCGTGAAACGAATGATCTTGACACATTTATTAAATTTAATATTCCTTTAGAAAACAAAATCATCAAATACAAAAACCGGTTTTACTACTACGACCCGGTGTTGCTGCACACCATAGAGAACATGTCTTTCTTGCTTCTGTTTCTACTCATCACCTCCCTGCTGACCACCTGAGCTCGGATGTAGCCTTCCCTCCTCTCCTGGCTGTACACGTGACTGCTGGCCTCGCTCACTTGCTGTACACAACGCTCTATACTCTGGTTGTGCGAGGGCCAGGCAGGGACATGCATGGGGTTGTCCAGGAAAGCTCTGACTTGAACATTGGTGAGGCTGCAGGTAGGAGGGGGCTCACTGCCAGCCTGGATGCTATCCAGATCTATGAGATCAGTGAGGGTCTTGGCACCTAGATTGACTTCAGGAGTCTTCCTGACCCTGAAGGAATCGTCACCAACTGATTCGTCATGCCCAGATCCTCTCATAAGTCTCATATCCAAGATCTTTTTGACTGCCACTCTTCTCTCCTCCTTATCCTTACTGCAGAGCATTGTCTGCAGAACTGCCTCGGGATGAGCATACCAGGAAGATCTCCTCACAGTCTGCTCCACAATCTGAACAACCTTCCTTGGCTGACTCCTCAGGAGCTCAAGCTGGAAGAGAACATGCCTCGGACCTTCGGAGAACAATGACTTGACCTTGGTGTTGAACCAATTTGGCAAGTAGACACTCACGATGAATTGGACAATAAGTCTCAGGTTGTGAAGCTGGTTCCCTTTCAGTTTATGATGAGCGACCCAAATTCTGCAGAACCTGAGAGCCGTTGTGAGCCACCTAGAATGTGAGACTGGACCTATCTGCAGGTAAGCAAGTCTATCAGGCATGACCCCAGTTTTGATGGCACTGCAAATCATGTAACCATAGTACTGGTCAGTACTCAGGTCGTCAATGACAGTATGTGCAAGCTCAACGAGTGAAGGGCCAACTGTGATTTTTTCAAAGCTCGGATTTATTTCTAACTCAGTGGCAGAGTCCAGCATCTTGCCAAGAGGACCACACCATCTGTTGTTTAAAAGAGTCTTGCCATCCAGCTCCTGGATCAGATGTCTGAGTGGCAGCTCGTTGGTGTGGAGGTCACAAACAATCCAGACCAGCTTCCTCCCAATCTTCCGCTCTATCCACTGTATGACCCCCCCCCCCCCCCTTGCCACCCTGTGTTCGTGTTGGTGCTGTCCCCTCCAATGGCCTGCAGGGTCTGGTCTACGTTCCTCTCTCTGAGCCAGTTCACAATGTTATCTGCCACTATCTCAGCTGGTTTCCTGATGTCATCTCTCTCTGGAGTGAAATGCCACAAATACTTCCCTCCTGGTTCACTGCAGCAGGGGTAGTGTTCCTCCTTCACCATGGCAGGGAACAACTTGTCAGAATCTCCAACTTTCATGAACACTTTAGTGTCATCCCTTCTCCCATCAAAGAACAAACAATTGATTCCATTTTCTCTTATCCCCTTATCAAACTCCTCTTCTAGGTTACTGACAAGTTTCTCCTGAGCTCTCCTTACTTTGTTTTGATCTATCACCAGGTGAACATCATCAGGTGTTATCAAACCACCGTCAATCCAGGCAGCTGTTGCTATCTCTGCAGTTTCTCTGAGACCAGTGTGGTGTCGCATGCTGGCCAGAGCTATGCTCGGGATATCTTTCCTATTTCGAATCTTATGCCTGGAAGGTTTGGGATCATTATTTTCTGGGTTAGGGACAAAGTCACCATTCTCCTGGTCAGCACTCGGATCAGCCATGGGGAAGTCATTAAACTCTGAATCAGCTTGACTCCAATCATCGGCCTTTTTTACCTCACCCTGGGCCTTCTCAAGTCTCTTTTCCTCGGCAACTCTTCTCCTCTTCTGTCTCTCTGTGGCAGCCTCCTGTCTCTTGGACTCCGGAATATCTTGGCTAGAAATCATGAGAGCCCCTATACTGCCAGTCTTCTCTCTTTGTGCTTTGACAAATGCCAGTTCGATCACAGGAATCTTCAGTTCACGCTTGCAATTACAGGAGATGTGGGCCTCGGATTTACAGTCACGATCGCATCCAAACTCAGGACAGAGAACAATTGGGCACTTGTAAGTAATTATGTCAAATATCTGGTCCAGTTTCTTGGCAAAGCTGTCCTTAACTGCAAGTTTTCCTCTCCCAAGAGAGATATCTCTTGCCTTTTCCCAACTGGCTAGCAGTCTCTCACTAATCTTCTTCTGACTTGTTATGACTGGAGGCTTGAACTGAGCGTTAGCCAGAGTGTACTGTGCCAAGACAGCTCTGGTCATATCACTGGCAATGTCTTTGTTTGTGTAAGTTCTTTGGTTCTTTTCACTGATTTGCCTGATTAAAACATCGTATCTCAAAGCATCTCTCAATGTAGGCAACTCCGACTTCAGGAGCTCTCTCCCAGACCCAAGATAGTGACTGAGATGGCTGGATTTTTGGTTCCTCGTCCTGACACAAGCAGCCATCGCAAATATTATCAACTTATAAATGCATCAGAATCTGAAACAGAAAAAAATATTGTTAGTTGGGTTGTTAAAGAATGAAGTCAGAAAGCAATGTTCACTATTTAATTGTAATGCACTAATGCAGCTGTACGTTAGATTTTCGATAAATTTCAGGCTAAAATTTACCTAGCAAAAGGTTGCAAAATATTGAAACTGAAATTATTTTCTGTTTATATACACTAAAATCTACCAAAAAAGTGATGGGCCATTAGTTTTAGCTGATCTTCCCCCCTATGACACACCCTAATATACTACAGTATACATTTATCTCAAGGAAGTATTAGGCAACATTTAGTATCATCTGGAATAGTACAATAGCATGGTGGTGATAAGAACATCTCATAATGTTACCACGGTTATCACTTCAATATTTATGTTTTATTTTACATCTATATTATAAGTATATACATATTTTACAGTGGTGTTGATATACATAAACATGATAAGGGAGGGAAGCAGCACAGCACGGGTTGTATTAAGGTGGAGCAAGAGGACAGAGCTGTCAGTATTATGCATTATGTCAGATTTGGGGAAGTCGCCGAAGATCCCCACGACAACTGGGAGTCTTCCAAACACAACATTTCACGCCTGCTGAATGACCATTTTAAACTTACTGAAGTCAAGTTTGACCGTGTTCAACGCGTAGGGAAACCCAACTCCTCCCGCTTCTGAGACATCACAACAAAGTTCTCTTCCTCCTCTGTCCGTGACGAAGTCTTCCACCAGCGCAGTAAGCTGAAAGGCACTTCTGTCTTCGTCAACGAGGAACTATGCCCAGGAGATGGAAAATTTAAAGAAGTCAGGAAACAAGTGAAACGCGTGACGTTCAGTCATAATACCCTTGTGAGGAAATCTCAGGCAAGTGGATACTCACTAGTCACTCACAAATCGGATTTTCTAGAAGTCAGACTTGGTACTCCCGGAATAACCTGTTTTATCGACGAAACCCACGGAGCTCACCACACACACACACACACGTCCCACGGAATACACAAAGACATATTAGCGATCGTCGGTTGAGGTAGACAGAGGGCTGGATACATTATATACACTAGATAGATATAGATACATAAATAGATTTAATGAGAGTAAATAGAGACAAAGTTGAACTAATTCATCAAAACAGACACAAACTTTGTCTGACTTTGTCTCTGTCTGTGTCTGTCTCTGATCTGTCTCCTTCCCAGATTGTGACGAGAAGTGAATCACGTAACACTGAGTTATTGGAGTTTGTGATTTAGGTACTTGGGAGCACCTGAAGATTAGACACCCCAGCTTATTTACCTTGAGATTAACTAACCAAACCCAACCCACTCTGACTTACTCAGCTTAACTTAATATAACCTAACATAACATAACAAACATAACTTAACCTAACCTAACCAAACTAATCTAAGTTACATGACCTAACCTAACCTACCCCAGGTAATGTTCGGGTGTTTAATCATCAGATGAAATAAGCTGAGGGGTGTCTAATCTTCAGGTGAATCATTGTATGTAAGGTACAGGTCCTCCTGAGTTAAGTAAACCTCTAAGTTAAAATAAAGAACAGACCGTAACCCCCCCCCCCCCTTCTCTCCCGCCACCTACCTCCAGTCTTGTGGAGGAGGGGGGGGGGGGGGGGGGCATACGCACGTTTGAGAATCCACCTTTATGTCGTCACAAGTGGAAGGTGAATTATACGGGAGTTGATAGATTTAACTAACGAACATTTGAGACTCCCTCGTAAGGTGAGTTGGTCGCCGCTGTCATCATCGCTCAGGCAACACAAGTCATGGAGCTTGGGAAGTGTATATATGGGAAACCTTCACTAGATCAAGGTGACATGGGGGTCACAGGAGGACGAGATGCCGCTGTGGTGTAGAGGTCTCGGTGTTGAGTCTGTACGAGGAGGAGGAGGAGGAGGAAGAAGAAGAGGAGGAAGAGGGGAGAAGGAAGAGGAAGAGGGGGGAAAGGAGGAGGAAGATGGGAAGAAGGAGGAGGATGAGGGGAAGACGGGGAGGAGGTGGTTTCTGGACATGTCGGGACGAAGTGGTTACCTGTAGTGTGTGTGTGTGTGTGTGTGTGTGTGTGTGTGTAAAATAATAATAATAATTGACGGTTTATTGAAAGAGCATGGCAGCCAGAAGGCTGAAAATATACAATTACATAATTGGGGAATGGGTCTCTTGATTTACAAATAATTACAGGTAACATAAGTGATACAAATATGATATATAATAATTAGGTGTTGATAATTTTTACAATGGTTGGGACTGGGCTGTTCTTGTAGCAATCAGTTTGTGCTCGTATGGGCTGGATGCGGTTCGGCAGGTGTGTGGCCAGGACAGTAGCTTGGGGCAATGCAGGTGTGCTCCATTCTTCACGTTATTTTCCCCTGCTAGGGGAACATAAGGGCACGGGGGTGGAGGAGACTGCAGTGGGAGCGGGTAAACAAAGTGAAAGGTTACAGGGAAATAGTGTTAGGAATGACGACAAAACTAAATTAGACAGGGAGTTAAAACCTAAACATGGTAAAGGGAGGACTCAGAACACGACTAACTTAAATGTCTACTACACGAACAGTAGAAGTATGAGAAACAAAGTGGATGATATTAGGGCCTTGGTATGTCCCGAAAAAATCGATATAATAACATTCACTGAAACATGGATAAACCTAGACTCACGTGAGTTGCCGGTCGAATACCAAATTGCGGGTTACAAATTTTCCCATACCAATAGGCAGACCAGGAAAGGAGGCGGAGTAGCAATCTATGTCAAGGATACTCTGAAGTGTGAAATAAATAAGGAAATAAAAACTGAGCAGATTACAGAAACAATTTGGATAGAATTAATCGACGGTCGGGAAAAATTAATCATAGGAGTAATATATAGACCTATCAATCTTGATAGAGTTAATGAGCGACTTATCTGGGATGAAATGCGCAGGGCTTCCATACACAACAAAGTCTGTGTAGTAAGCGACTTTAACCTTGGCCAAATAGATTGGACTGACCTTACGGGTAACTCATATCAGAGGATTTCCTTGAAACGATCCAGGACTGTTTCCTAAGTCAACATATAACCGAATCCACCCGGGGTAATAATATACCCGATTTAGTTCTGTTGAACAGAGAAAACCTCATTAGCAATGTCGAGGTAGGGAACGAACTTGCAAACAGTGATCACAAAGAAATTAGATTCCAGTTAGATTTTCAGGTCAGACTTAAGGAAAATTCCATTAAAGTCCCAGATTTCAGAAGGGCAAACTTTGATAGTTTTAAGAGGCAGTTGAGAGAGGGGGTGTCGCACTTGGGAGTGAATCTGACAGATGACACCGGCCTGATAACGAGATCTGAGATTGTCGAGTTCCACAACAATTTAAAAAAATGAGTTACTTAATGCACAAAGGCAGAACATACTATACAAAAAACTCAGATCAGACAACAATGACCCTAAATGGATAAATAATTAGTTAAAGAACATTATTGGCCAAAGGAAGGCTATAGGTAGAAGGATAAACCGTGGCGAAATTTACCTCCGGGAGTATTATAAGGTATTGGCCGGTAGGGTGAAGACCGAGATAAGAAAAGCAAAGAGGAATAATGAACTGAAGATAGCAAGGGGGGCAAAGACAAACCCCAACGGATTCTACCAAATGTATCAAACTAAAACACGAGATAAGATTGGACCAATACAGTCAGATACCGGCGAGCTCACTGACAACGACGGAGAAATGAGCAATATTCTGAATAAATATTTTTCAACAGTTTTCACCACCGAAAATTTAAACATGATGCCCGAGGCACCGACTCTATTCAGAGATAGTGAAGAAAACAAATTAAGCGAGATAGTAATGACTAGTAACGATGTTAATAAGCAAATAAACAAACTGAAGCCTAATAAGTCACCTGGTCCCAATGAGATATTTGCCAGAGTATTAAAGGAATGTAAGGAAGAGCTTAGTATGCCCTTAGCAAAGGTGTTTAACATGTCATTAAAAACGGGTGTAGTACCAGAATCCTGGAGGATAGCGAATGTAATACCGATTTTCAAGAAGGGGGATAGATCACTATCCTCTAACTACCGTCCAATCAGTCTAACATCAATAGTAGGTAAATTACTCGAATCAATCATTTCAAACTCTATTCCAAACCACCTGGAGAAGCACAAGTTGATCAATGATTCTCAACATGGCTTCACAAGCGGGCGTTCATGTCTGACTAATCTATTAACATTCTTTTCATCAGTTTTCGAATCGGTGGACGAGGGGCACAATTATGATGTGGTATATCTCGACTTTAGCAAAGCCTTCGACAGAGTCCCCCACGAAAGACTAATTAGAAAGGTAGAAGGACATGGCATCAAAGGTAATATCCTTAAATGGATTAGGGCGTGGTTACGGGACAGGAAACAGCGAGTGAGCATAAACGGCACTAAATCGCATTGGAGCAACGTCACTAGTGGAGTTCCCCAAGGCTCAGTACTTGGACCATTATTATCTATTATATACATAAACGACATAGATATCGGCATAGACAGCAACATAAGTAAATTTGCTGATGACACTAAAATAGGACGTGTTATTAAATCTGACGACGAGTCTGCAAAACTACAGGAAGATCTAAAAAAAATTTCTAATGGTCGGAAAAATGGCAGATGAAATTCAATGTGGACAGATGTAAAGTACTCAGTATAGGAGATGTAAACCAGTTACCAGATGAACAACGATGCCATTGTGGAATCCGACTGTGAGAGAGATTTTGGAGTAATGATAAGTAGGAATCTTAAGCCAAGTGAACAATGTGTTTTTGCTCGTAACAAGGCTACTAAAGTACTTGGGTTCATACAAAGGAGTGTTAGTTACAAGACTAGCGAGGTCATCTTGAAATTATATCTAGCGCTTGTGAGACCTCAACTGAATTACGCAGTTCAGTTCTGGACACCGTATTACAGAATGGATATAGAATCCTTGGAAAGAATCCAGAGGAAAATGACAAGACTAATCCCGGGCATTAGGAACCTTGAGTATAGAGAAAGGTTAAAGCATCTTAATTTGCACTCCCTTGAGAGACGTAGAGTGAGGGGCGACATGATAGAGGTGTATAAATGGAAGTCAGGGCTGAACAAAGGGGACATTACAAAGGTACTCAAACTATCCAACCAGGAGCGAACTCGTAACAATGGTTTTAAATTAGACAAATTTAGATTTCGGCGTGAAATAGGTAAACACTGGTTTGGAAACAGAGTAGTGGATGAGTGGAACAAGTTGCCAAATGTCATCATAAACTCGAATACACTGGATAGCTTCAAGCATAGGTTGGATGCTTATATGAGCAATAGGGGTTGGGTATAAACGGGACTGCCCAGTATGGGTCAATAGACCCGCTGCAGTTTCCTCCATTCTTATGTTCTTATGTTCTTAGGTGAAGCCATGAGGTCAGGTCAGGTTAGGTCAGATCCAGCCACACTCAGTATTGCTGTGTTTTAACTTCGAGTTAAAATTGTCACTTTTGTACATCACTTGTGGGTTGATCATCAATCTTTGTCACTGTACTGTTGGTGTGAGGTTGTTGATAAATCCAGATGGGGGAGGGGAGGGCCCGACAGACCAGGCTGGCAGCTGTCTCATAAGAACATAAGAAAATAAGGAGTCTGCAATAGGCCGGTTGGCCTGTGCATGGCAGCTCCTGTCGATAGTTACTACTACGGTCGCGTTAGCGGGCAGCGCCGACTACACACGTCCTTACCCTATGAAGGCTGAGGGACGAGTGTGAGTGTGTGTGTGTTTATAATAATAATAATAATAATGATACTAATAAAAATGAAAATAATTATTAACGGTTTATTGAAAGAACATGGGGCCAAAAGGTTAAAATATACGGTTACATAATTGGGGAATGAGTCACTTGATTGACAAATAATATACAAGTAACATAAGTGATACAAATATGATATATAATAACTAGGTGGGGAGAAGGTCATACTACAGGACATTTCAATATGGTGCAAAAATAAGATTGGGTGGGTGTAAATACACTGGTTGACTACGAGTTGTTGATAATTTTTACAATGGTTGGGACTGAGCTGTTCTTATAGCGATCAGTACGTATTTGTGTGGGCTGGATGCAGTTGTGGTGTCGAATAGCAATTCGGCGGCGAGGGATCTTAAGTGAAAGTAGGAGCCGGTGTCGAAGATGGTGCAGAAGCTCCCCCCCCCCCCACCCCCCTCCCCCCAAAAAAAATTACAGTTGAGGTCGTGGTGATGGTCAGTGAGAGCCGAGTGGGTCAGTGTGTTCAGCGCTTCTTGGTATGTGGACTGGGAAGGGAAGAGAATAATCTTGCATGCCATCTTTTGCATTTTTTATAGGTGTTTACGTTGTGTGGCATTTAGGGAGGAGCTCGGGCGCAGGAACTCCGAGGGACTTGAGTCGCCGCCGCCAAATTAAAACGTTTTAAATTGATTCCTGAGAAGATACAAGTCCACCTGCACAAGGCTCTGGTGAGGCCTGTGTTGGAGTACCCACACATACCACTCGTCACACTCGGGAAGACCAGACTACAACAACTACAGAGTTTCCAAAACCAGTGTCTGAGGTCAGCCAGTGGCCAAGTGCCACCCTACCAGGAGTCAGTGAAAACCATCCACGTGAGAAATAAAACGGAGGTCCTCAACGTCAGGTTCCATCGCCTAGGGAAGAAGGTTTGGGGACAAGTTCCTGTAAGACCCTCACAGACAGACCACCTACGAGGGGAAGACATCAACGGAGGCCGACCCCACGCCTGGTGGCCACTGAGTCTGCCCGCACTACAACAACCCAACCCGCGACCCATCTATGTCCGCCACAGTGATCCACCTTAGATTAAAACTTAGATGATATAGGATCACATTTAACAAGTCACAATCTTGTGAGTCCATAACATAATATAGTCATAAGATTTCAATAAACATGTAACTATAAATCAAACTAGTCATTGTCAACCAAAGTAACCATTGTGCATCCTCATCCTAAATCCTAGGTTAGCTTAATTAGCCAACAAACTCTGTAATATGTAAAACAAGGGGGGTTGTCCCCCTCTGTTTTACTCAATAAACTTCTTTTCCAACCTTTTCCCCCACGACTACCTGTCGTGACTTCTCCATCCCTCATGTCTGGCTGTGCCTTGAGCCCCAGCATGCCTTCCATCCTTTCCCCACTTTAACCTAAAAAAAAAGTACATCGGAGGAGGTGGAGACGAACACTGGAGGATTTGACACTTGTACTGACGTGTGTTTTCCAATTCAGATTGTTATCTATAGTAACGCCGAGGAGCTTGGTGGAGTCCACAAGCAAAGTAAAGGAGGGTCTTGGTACTTCTCTAATTCCAAGACGACTTTGGGTGGTTGTGAAAAGTAAGCATAATCCTCCCACTAAAATTATATTTATTGAAAAAAAGATTATAATAGGAGAAAACATTCTTGAGTAACAAGCTTGAGCTTAACGAGGCTAAAGCTAACACGGGCGCCAGGATCATCTTCTACCAGAGGGTGTTTACAGACATGCTCCCAGAACACTATTTTCATCTGCCAAATGACGAGAGGCGTAGGGTAAATATGAAGCTCATGAGGGGATGTTATAAGATGGGCAAAGGGAGCTTCACGGTAAGACCGTGAAGCCTCTTCACGGACCTCGACAGCCTAGTCCTCCAGCGCCTACTACCATACGGTGGGGTGTCGGTGACTGAGGTCGTCTCAGTTACTGAGGGCGAGAGAGAGAGAGTCAGATAGACAGGCAGATAGACAGGGAGACTGACAGATAGGCTACAGAGAGATAAAGAGAGAGGAAGGGGAGGTAGCAAAGATCACAGACGGGAAAGACCAAAATATCATTGGATTTGTAAGAGAGAATTAAGTCGACATTGCTTCCTTTCTCTCCCCCCCTCCCTATTACTTCCTCCTATCCCTTTCTTTTAATTCCTTCTTCCTTCCTTCCCTCCCTATTGCTCCCTCCTATCCCTTCCCTTTACCTTCTTCCTCCTTCCACCTTTAAAATCACTCAATTTATTTAAAGGCGTGAAATAATTAAATTTATATTGCATTGTGTTTTCATTATGCTCCATTAATATTCACCTCTCGTTCGACTTTGGTGTTCTGTTCAGTTTGTAAGAACTTTGCTGGGTCCGTAACTTGGCACAGTAGTCAATATAAACGCATATATGAAATAATATGAGAAAAGGGTTTTGTTAAGTCATCCCATAAAGGTACGCGCGTTTAAGGGTTCGTTTTCTGTGTTAGTAGTGTGCTGGACGGACGAGTTTGAAGGGTGACTAAAAGATTCCAGTTATTAAAGCAGTGTGCCTATTGACGGTGTATTTATGTATAAACTTACATATTTATATAATTATTAGATCACATGGGACATTAAAATCATGATGGAATATCTGAAGCGTTACTGGATTCTTTTATTTATTTATTATTATTGTTTTGTTTTTTTACAGTTTAGAAATCGGTAATAAGAATTTCTTAGTTGTGACTCTATAGGCAAACTGTGTAGCTTTTGTTATGTATTTTGTTAAATAATTTTACTTCTTGTTTAGGACCGATATTCCTCAACTTTCCTCGTTTGGATCTCACTGATTCTGTAGAGGAATGATTTAACATCTAAATATTTACTATAACTTAAAATGTTTTTGGATAAATGGTCTCTATAAAATTGTGACGTAATGTATTTGTAGGAAATTTACTCTTTGTAAGACTAAAGAGTGGGGAGAAAATGTTTATTATAGAGCGAGGAACATATTGGTAACATAGAATGGTGCACTGTACAAGTTATAACCCCAAAACAAAACAGTAATGAAAGCGATCCATCCATACCGTGACATACGAGGTGTTTGGCTGAGCATTGGCTGTAGCTTAACTGTTGTTGACTCCAAATTGTGTTTTTTGTTTTTGTTTTTAGGATAATGTCAAATGTTTATCCTGCATTTTATCAATATTAATTGGTTATTGTTTTTACATCTCTTGTCTACTTCTAATTTCTTTAATGATTTATTGTTGTTTTTGTCTGTGATATATTATAATTAAGAAACACACACACACACACAGTAACCCCTCAACGACAATAAGGCAACTTAATCCATTTTCTTTCTCTCCTCCCCCACACAGTCGCCTCAAGACGGAGCTATCATGGCTTCGACGTCGGGGGGCAGTGAAGACAGACGACCCCCCTCAGCAGCAACAGGTGGTGGGCGTTGGGGTAGGCGTGGGGGCGTCGTCGAGGGCGTGTGGTCGGTGCCGCGTGGAGCTGGGGCTAATTATCAACAGAGGCGCGGTGTGCAGGGCGTGTAGGCAGAGGGTATGTAAGCAGTGCCGGGAATTTAGCGTGAATGGCCGCGACTGGGTGTGCAACGTCTGCCATAAGCACATGTGAGTACTCTGACCCTGTGTTTTATTTTCATGCACGTGTAAGTATACTGTGTCCTTGTGTTTGTGTGTATTTTAGTGTGTGTTTTTTTTCTCATACGATCACGTGTAAGTATGGCGTCGTATTTCTTCAGTGTTTTATTTTGAACGACGTGGTTTATACAAATATATGTTTGTTTGTTTGTTTTTTAATATACAAGCACGTTGAAGTGTTTTGGTGTATGTATCAATGTTTGTGTTTTATTCAAGAAGACGTGAGGTTTTGTTACAATGTTTTTTCTGTTTTTATATAAGCATTTGTAAGTACCTTAGTGTTTTTTTATAATTATTATTTGTGTTTTATTCAAGAAGACGTGAGGTTTTGTTACAATGTCTTTTTTCTGTTTTTTTATAAGCAGTTGTAAGTACCTTGGTGTTTTTTTAATTATTATGTTTTATTCAAGAAGTCGTGAGATGTGTCTAGGGGGTACAGTACCATCCAACGTGAGGTACACTCCTTGTGTGTCTCTGCCAGCGATGCGAGTAAATGGTGGTGGTGATGGTGATAGTAATGGTGGTGATGGTTGTGATAGTGATAATGGTGGTAGTTGTAGTTTTAATAGTGGTGGTGATATAGGTGATGGTGGTAGTGGTGATGTAAGTAATGGTGATGATGGTAATGATAGTTATACTGGTGGTGGTGGTGGTGGTGGTGATGGTGAGATCTTCCAACACAGGACTTCAAACACATCTAACGAAGCCCGTGTGGACGTCAGTGCTCGAGGATTCTGGACGCGGGGACAGCGAGCTTTCTTCGACATCAGGATTTTCGATCCCATGGCCACTTGTCACCGTAACCTAGCTCTCGATGCTGCACATAGGAGGAACGAGAACGACAAGAGAAGGGCATATGGGGAGAGAATTCAAAACGTTGATCAAGGCAGCTTCACTCCTCTAGTGTTCACAACCTCTGGTGGGATGGGCCCAAGTGCAAGATGTTTCTACGCCAGACTCGCGGAGGTGATCTCCGAACAGAAGCAGCAGCCCAGAAGTTATGTTACAGCATGGATGAGATGTCGACTGTCCTTCTCTCTCCTTCGGTCGGCTTTGCTCTGCCTCAGGGGAACGAGAGCTTCTGCCCCTACTTCGACAACTGCTGCAGATATTGACTATGAGGCTACAGTCACTGAATGCCGCATAGATCTGCGGCTCAACTAATTTAACACAGATAGGATAGCTTATTATGTATTAGGGTATTTAATATTAAGGTAAATAAATGGTGGCGAAGGTGTGGCTATTGGGGGAGGCTGGAGGCCACGTTAAAAAAAAAAAAAAAAAAAAAAAAAAAGTAGTAATGGTTGTAGTAGTGGTGATGGTGGTAGTGATGATGGTGGTAGTGGTGATGGTGGTAGTGATGATGGTGGTAGTGATGATGGTGGTAGTGGTTTTGAGGGAATGAGGAGGTTGGGTCGGGGTAAGGGGGGGTGGGGGGGAGGGGAGGGGGCTGCCTTAAAATGCAGGGAAATACCAGAACCGCAGCAGATTTCCAGGAAGAGAGGGAGAGACTGGCTGGCTGGGTAGCGTCCTCATAGCGTTCTGTTGGCCCGTCTTTCCTATGATCTACATTTCTTCGCTATTTCCTGTGATGGCGCCTATTTTATACGTTTTCTATGAGTATTGTATAAGATAGAGTTAAAATAGTAAGGATTGCCTCTTATCACGTTCAATTTCTATGATAATTAAGTGTATTATCCATTGACTTCTTCTTCTTTTATTATTATTATTATTATTATTATTATTATTATTATTAAACGCTCGTAATAACTTATTTTGCGTGGTAAAGGGTGAGTCATTTCCCGCCTTGAATGTCATTTGACAATTTTGGCGGGAAGTCTGAGGGTTACGAGGAGAAAGCTTACCAAGAATGGCAAGTTATAGAGCAGATGCCAGTTAATGTTTATTACTCTCATTTATTATTATTATTATTATTATTGTGATTATTATTATTTTTATTATTATTATTATTATTGTTGTTTTTATTATTATTATCAGAATATTTTATGAAAAGTTAAGTAGTGCAAGAAAGAGAAGTAGAAAGGAGGAGGAGGAATAAGAATAGTGAAGAAGGAAGGAAGAGAAGAAGAAAGAAGGAGGAGGAGGAATAAGAATAGTGAAGAAGGAAGGAAGAGAAGGAGAAAGAAGGAGGAATAAGAATAGTGAAGAAGGAAGGAAGAGAAGGAGAATAAATAAATATGGTGGCGTTGTAAGGACTAGAGTGCGTGGAGAGTGCGATAGGGTGTGGGTATGGCTGGCAGGGCGTGTAGGAAGTGAGGGGAGAAGCAGGGTAGGCGTGGGGGCAGGTGTGGAGGGCGCGGGGCAGGTGTGGAGGGCGCGGGGCAGGTGTGTAGGGCGCTGGGATATGAGTGGACGGTTCAGGGCAGGTGTGGAGGGCGCGGGGCAGGTGTAGGGCTCGGGGCAGGTGTGGAGGGCTCGGGGCAGGTGTGGAGGGCGCGGGGCAGGTGTGGAAGGCGCGGGGCAGGTGTGGAGGGCGCTGGGATATGAGTGGACGGTTCAGGGCAGGTGTGGAGGGCGCGGGGCAGGGGTAGGGCTCGGGGCAGGTGTGGAGGGCTCGGGGCAGGTGTGGAGGGCGCGGGGCAGGTGTGGAGGACGCGGGGCAGGTGTGGAGGGCGCGGGGCAGGTGTGGAGGGAGCGGGGCAGGTGTGCAGGGCGCTGGGATATGAGTGGACGGTTCAGGGCAGGTGTAGGGCTCGGGGCAGGTGTGGAGGGCGCGTGGCAGGTGTGGAGGGCCTGGAGTAAATAAGGTGTGGGGGAATACGGGGCAGGTGTAGGGGAATGCAGGGCAGGTGTAGATGGCGCGGGGCAGGCGTGAGGGACAAGGGGCAAGCTTGGTTAGCGTGGGGCAGGCGTGGTGTGGGTGGCGGAGGAGTGGGCAAGCGGGGCAGGCAGGCAGGCTGGCAGGGAGGGAGGTGGGATGGTGTCCGCCTGTGCCCAGGTGAGTCATGACGGGACTTACAACCTCCCTCACTCCCACACTCCTTCCCTCCCTCACCCACCCTCCCACACTCCCTCCTCTCCTCCACACCTCCTCCCACACCATTATACAACCACTAATCCCTTACCCAAAAAAAGTAATTCTTTCCTCAATTATCACCAACTGGTTCCCTCCATTAGAGATAGTTGAAGTTATTTTTAACCTTTAGAATTACTCTGAAATTGAAGAGTTACTGTACGACATTTTGGACAATATGGTTTTGGTCCCAGCGAGGCACCTTGTGTTACGCCAGCCGCACCCCTGCCAGAAGTACGAAGAATTCATTATTTATTTATTTAATTTT
>CAUDMG010000282.1:602500-690000 GCA_958450375.1 Homarus gammarus
ACAGTGAGTTACAGGACACTCTTAATTGTATAGGGCTATTCACGAGCAGGTTACTGTAGGTTACTGTAGGTGGCTGCAGATTACACAATAGTTAACAGTTAACTGGATAGGCAAGCCAGTCTTGGATTGTAGGCCAACTAGTGTTATGGGCAAGGTAGGTCAGAGGTCAGGGTAGGTCAAAGGGCAGGGTACAAGCTGGGCAGGCCGGTGCAGTATTAGTGACAAGGTAGGGTAAGGGGGGAGGACCGGGGCGGGGTGAGGGAGGGTGGGGCGGGGTGACGGAGGGTGGGGCAGGGTGGGGCGGGGTGAGGGAGGGTGGGGCGGGGTGACGGAGGGTGGGGCAGGGTGGGGCGGGGTGAGGCAGGGTGGGGTAGGTTGAGCAGCCTGCCTTTCTTGGTCATGGCGGCCAATCCAGCTGTTGGTGGTGGTCGTGGTGATGGTGGTGGAGATTGTGGTAGTGGTGGAGATTGTGGTAGTGGTGATGGTGGTAGTGGTGATGGTAGTGAAGATGGTGATGGTGCTGGTAGGGGTGGTAATGCTGGTGGTGATGGTGGTAGTGAAGATGGTGGTGGTGATGGAGGTTGTGGTAATGGTGGAGATAGTGGTAGTGGTGAAGATTGTAAAATGGTGAAGATTGTGGTAGTGGTGGTGGGGATTGTGGTAGAGATTGTATAGTTGGGATAGTGGTTAATTAGTGAGTGAACGTTAACTTCTGATAAATTTCTAATAAAACGAAACAAAAGAAAACAAAACAAAACAAAATAAAACGAAACAAAACGAAATAAAACAAAACAAAACAAAACAAAACGAAACGAAACGAAACAAAATAAAACCGGAAATAAACACAATGAATATATATATATTTTTTGCTCATGTATTTTCGATCATGGGAAATAAAATTGATTTATTAATTCAAATCTTAACTTACGTCTATCATATTAACGTTAAATTTAGTACATTTCCTTTACGTCAGGTTAAGGGGTTAGGTTAGGTTAGGTTAGGTTAGGTTAGGTTAATCTGTCCATTATATTTTTGCCATGTTATTCTGAAAGCTGAGATCATATGCCTGTGCACCTGTAATAAATAGCAATATACCTGTTGTTTGTTCCCCCTCTGTTCAAACCTTTAGCTGTAACCATTTCCATTATTTATTATATAAGTGGAGGAAGATAAATATGTTTCTACCACAAGGAATAGCTGTAGTTACTTATGATAGGTACACAGAAGCTCTCTGACCACCTTGTATATATATATATGTGTGGAGTGGGTCAGTCACGGTGTTGTTGTAGAGGTCTTACTCACCCACCAGCTTACCTCAGCCTACTCCAGCTTCCACCTCTCCCTCTCCACTTTCCTCCACTTGTTCCCTCCACCTCTCCCTCTCCACTTTCCTCCACTCGTTCCCTTCACCTCTCCCTCTCCACTTTCCTCCACTCATTCCCTCCAGCCTCCACCTCTCCACTTTCCTCCACTCGTTCCCTCCATCTCACCCATTGTCTATCCCTTCACTTCAGGTATAGTGTTTAAGTTAGAAGGCTTTTACCTCCCTCCCTCCCTCCTTCCTTCCCTCCCTCCCTCCTTCATTCCCTCCCACCCTCCATCCTTCCCTCCCACCCTCCATCCTTCCCTCCCACCCTCCTTCCTACCCTCCCACCCTCCTTCCTTCCCTCCCACCCTCCATCCTTCCCTCCCACCCTCCTTCCTTCCCTCCCACCCTCCATCCTTCCCTCCCACCCTCCTTCCTTCCCTCCCACCCTCCATCCTTCCCTCCCACCCTCCATCCTTCCCCCCCACCCTCCTTCCTTCCCTCCCACCCTCCTTCCTTCCCTCCCTCCCTCCTTCCTTCCTTCCCTCCCGCCCTCCTTCCTTCCCTCCCTCCTTCCCTCCTCCGTGAGTAAGGTATCTTTATTTAACTTCATCACTAAGTCAAACTCTTGAGTACGAAGACTTAACTCCGTATTTACTCCTTCTAAATACTACATACAGCTTGGCTTATGGCGCCTCAGTCCCCCCCTCACACACACACACCCCAACACACACACACAAACACAGACACACATTCCCATATATAAACACCTTTATCCTTTGCACACACACACACACACACACACACACACACACACACACACACACATCAACCTCCCTCCTTCCCTCCCTCTCCTAACCCCCCCTCTTCCTCCCTCCAGACACACACACACACACACTCACCCACCCAGACAGGCAGGCAGGCAGGCATGTTCCCCAGTTAGTCGTGGGACCCGGAGGAGAGAGGATGGTGTAGCGAGTGTCTCTCCAGCACACCTACACTATACATCCGCGCTACTACACCCAAGCCTAGGATACCCGGGTACACTTGGCCATCCTTGGCGATTACCAGAAGACCCGGAGAGTGGATTTAGGTGGATTTATCCCCCCCGCAACGCGTGGGATTTAACAGAAGAGATGGTTATGGGAATCACTGTGTGTGTGTTTTGTACGAGATGAACTGACGGTCAAGCTTACAGGTGGTGGTGCCTCCTCTCTCCTCCTCCTCCTCCTCTCCTTCTTCTTCTCTCTTGCTGCCCACACCTGCCCCTAGTTGGAGTTCTTCTACCCCCCTCCCCCTTCTCCCTCCTCCAATGTTGAGATTTACCCCTTAAATGATGTACACTCTGTCCCTTATTTTTTATTCTTTCAATATTATTATTTACCCCTTTGCTTACACCCCTTACCCTATACCCCTCCTCCCCCTTTATCTCTCAATTACCCCCTTCCTATTACCCCTTCAACCCCTCTACTGTAAGTGTTGCTGGAAAATATTTTTATCCACCAAACAAGGAAAACAGTGTTGCTTAGACTAGAAAATTGGCAACAAAAGTCATATTAATTCGTTTAAAGACGTGTTGCGTTGTGTTGCGTTCTCTTGTATTGTTTTAGTGTTGTTTCCTGTTGTGTTGCGTGATTAACCATGACTAAAACTGATTAGTAAATGAGAGAAAACTATTGTAAATATGCTACTTTTTGGGTAACAATTTGAGTTACTTTGGTTTTCGGAAAAAATAATGTCCGCGTTGTTCTATTTTATCAAGTTATGTTTTTTTACAGGAAATTAGAGTAGTGTTGTGTGACCAAGAATTAACTGAAAGAGAATTGTGTTGCGTGTGTGTTGGTGTAGGTGAAGTGTGATAGTGTATTTGTGTTACACCACTAGTCAACAATAGTCCGTATTTACTTAACTAATAAAAGACATTATCCTTAAAGTATAAAGAAAGGAAGAGGAAAAGTTTGGAAAAATATTGAACAGAAAAGTATTTAAAAGTAGATGGAAAAAGTCAAAATTCTAACAAAAAAGAAAAATATTTGAAATTCAGTGAAAATTTGAAAGTTAGTTTTTTTTATGATATTGAGGAGAAAAAGTATTGAAAGTGTAAAGTGTGGGTAAAAGTCTTTAGAAAGTTTGAGTTATTACTAACGGGTGATTTTCATATTTGTAGAGAAAAGTTTATGAAAGTATTAAAATAGTTTGGAAAATATTACCAAAGAGAAGTAGAAAGTGCATTCAAAGTTTAACAAAATTATTGCTGAGAGGAAAAAATATATACAGTATACGTGAAATTATTTTAAATAGAAAGTTTAGAAAGTATATCAAGAAATGAGCAAAAACAGGAAATTAGTTTTATACTTTGAGATGAAACTTTGGGAAATTGAAGGAAGATAAACTGAAGGTAGGAAAGTTTCATTACTTTTTGTTTTATTCAGTAAAGTTTGTATAGTTTTGAAAGTTCTATTAATTTTTCTGTTATAGTTTTGAAAGTTTTGTGATTTCTTGGGTCAAAGTTTAGACATTTTTTGGGTCAAAGTTCAGACATTTTTATTAACTTTTGTCACATTAGGAAAGTTTCATACTTTAGGAAACTTTTAATAGTTTTTGTGTTAATACTTTTTTAAGAAACTTTTAAAATATTTTCATTTTGTTTGGAAAGTTTTGATATTTTTTTTCTTATATGAGTTCGGAAAAAAACAATTTCTAGGGAAAATTAAAAGTTTTTCGTAGTTTGGAAATTATTTATCGCTACTTTTTACTTTAGAAAAGTTTCAAAAGTTTTCATTAGTCTTCGTTATATTTTCATAGTATTATTATGATCATTACTATAGCGGCTCTGGGCGGCTTTGTACTCAAGGGGTTAAGATATTGTACTCAAGGGTTAATATATTGTACTCAAGGGGTTAAAACATTGTACTCAAGGGGTTAATATATTGTACTCAAGGGGTTAAAACATTGTACTCAAGGGTTAATATATTGTACTCAATGCGTTAATATATTGTACTCAAGGGTTAATATATTGTACTTCATGGGTTAATATATTGTACTCCAGAGGTTAAGGGTGGGCGTGGTGTTGTCGAGGGTGTAGTACTCAACCGTACACCCACAACCGCCCAAAATCATGTCTACTCCCCCTCGTACACCCACGTCTACACCCAAACATTCACGCTTCACGCCCACCATTCTCACCACACATACACACCACTGTCACATCACGCCCAACATTCTCACCCTCTTGCACCCTTCACGCCCACACCACACCCACTACTACGCCCACACCACACCCACTACTACGCCCACAACACAGCCACTATCACCACGATCACTGGTATGTCTTGGCAGTTTACGTTTCCAATAGGATTAAGCTTGAGAGAGAGAGAGAGAGAGAGAGAGAGAGAGAGAGAGAGAGAGAGAGAGAGAGAGCCGTCCGTTTGGTTTCCTCTGCCGATGTGCGTCCGACGGAAGGAGGGAGGAAGGGAGAGGAAATATTTTAGCTATGTTGTTATTGTTTATTAATTTGTATACAGGACAAGGCAGTGTTATTATTATTATTATTATTATTATTATTATTATTATTATTATTATTATTGTTGTTGTTGTTGTTGTTGTTGTTGTTTTACTCTCCCGCCCTCTCCCCTTACCTCTACTCTAACAAGCTTTATGATGGTGGTTTGATGGTTAAGGATTGTTTGCCAAGACCCGTGGGAGGTGAAAGTGTCTTGACTGTTTTATTACCATGTTTACTTCCGCCTCCTCCTCTCCTCCTCCTCCTCCTCCTCCTCCTCCTCCTCTTCCTCCTCCTCTTCTTCTTCCTCCTCCTCCTCCTCCTCCTCCTTTCCTCCTCCTCCTCCTCCTCCTCCTCCTACTACTTCTTTTTTTAAGATTTTTTAAACGTGGCCTCCAGCCTCCCCCAATAGCCACACCTTCGCCACCATTTTATTACCTTAATATTAAATATCCTACTACATGAGTAGCTATCCTAGCTGTGTTGAGCCGCAGATCTATGCGACATTCAGTGACTGTAGCCTCATAGTCAATATCTGCAACTGTTGTCGGCTTTGGGGCCGATGCTCTCGTTCCCCTGAGGCAGATAAAGCCGACCTAAGGAGAGAGAAGGACAGTCGACATCTCATCCAGGCTGTGACGTAACTTCTGGGCTGCTGCTTCTGTTCGGAGATCACCTCCGCGAGTCTGGCGAAGAAGCATCTTGCACTTGGTCCCATCCCACCAGAGGTTGTGAACACTAGAGGAGTGAAGCTGCCTTGATCAACGTTCTGAATTCTCTCCCCGTGTGCCCTTATCTTGTCGTTCTCGTTCCTCCTATGTGCAGCATCAAGAGCTAGGTTACAGCACTGACGTCCACACGAGCTTCGTTGGATGTGTTTGAAGTCCTGTGTTGGAAGTTCTCACCGTCCAATGGAAGGAGGGTCGGTTCTTCTTCTGTTTCTTCTACTACTACTACTACTACTACTACTACTACTACTATTTCTTCTCCTCCTCTTTCTCCTCCATCCCTCCTCCTCCCCCTCTTCCTCCTTCTCCTCCCCCCTCTTCCTCCTTCTCCTCCTACTAAAAATACTACTACTACTACTATTCCTTCTCTTCCTCCTACACCACCTCCTCCTACCTCCATTCCGTCCTCCTCCATCACCTTGTTTTTCCTCTTTTGTCTTTCCCACAGTGTTTTTTCCTCTCTTCCATTTGCTTTCCATTCTGATTTTTCTCACGCTTTGGTTACTCTCTCTCTCTCTCTCTCTCTCTCTCTCTCTCTCTCTCTCTCTCTCTCTCTCTCTCTCTCTCTCTCTCTCTCTCTCTCTCCACGGGTCAGTGTACAGGACCATTACCCAAACTCTAAAAATACTGGTGGTAGCCTGAGCGTGCAGGAGGAAAACCGGTTGTCCAGAGGTACCGGTGGGTGGCGGGGGTGGTCTGTGTACCGGTGGGTGGCGGGGGTGGTCTGTGTACCGGTGGGTGGCGGGGGTGGTCTGTGTACCGGTGGGTGGCGGGGGTGGTCTGTGTACCGGTGGGTGGCGGGGGTGGTCTGTGTACCGGTGGGTGGCGGGGGTGGTCTGTGTACCGGTGGGTGGCGGGGGTGGTCTGTGTACCGGTGGGTGGCGGGGGTGGTCTGTGTACCGGTGGGTGGCGGGGATGGTCTGTGTACCGGTGGGTGGCCCGTGTACCAGTGGGTGGCCCGTGTACCAGTGGGTGGCCCGTGTACCGGTGGGTGGTCTGTGTACCGGTGGGTGGCCGAGTCTTCATGCTCTACATCTCTCTGACATCATTAATGCATATATGAGGTCACTCTTACCTGCATGACGTCACCACCACATTGTTTCATTAAGCGTTTATTACCTGGCCCAATCACTCCAATAGTCCCGCCCCTCTCTAGTAACTCCTCCTCCTTACCAGTAATCCCGCCCCTCTCTAGTAACTCCTCCTTCTTACCAGTAACCCCGCCCCTCTCCAGTAACCCCGCCCCTCTCCAGTAACCCCGCCCCTCTCCAGTAACTCCTCCTCCTTACCAGTAACCCCGCCCCTCTCCAGTAACTCCTCCTCCTTACCAGTAGCCCCTCCTCTCTCCAGTAACTCCTCCTCCTTACCAGTAGCCCCTCCCCTCTCCAATAACTCCTTCTTACCAGTAGCCCCGCCCCTCTCCAGTAGCCCCGCCTTCTTACCAGTAACCCCTCTCCTAACCATTAATCCATCCTCTATACCAGTTATCCCGCCCCTTTATAAGCAAACCTTCCCCTTTTGCCTAGTAATGACGTCATAAAGAAGGCAGTGGCATCAAAACCCCGCCCCCTGGTAATGACGTTATGCATCAAGGCTCCTCCCCCTCACAGCATCCGATCTCCGGTCTTTGTTTTGGCCGGACGGGAGATGAGGTTCAGCTGCCGCCTCCTAAAACAGATCCTACGAGTATGTTTTTGTCCTGTATCCAACACCGTGGAAACTGAGGCACGTTCAATTGGCTCTATCTCTTTTTCTCTCTCTCTCTCTCTCTCTTTCTTTCTTGATTTATAATTTCTTAGTTATTTGTTTTATATTAATTTAATCTCTCTCTCTCTCTCTCTCTCTCTCTCTCTCTCTCTCTCTCTCTCTCTCTCTCTCTCTCTCTCACACACACACACACACACACCTCGTAGTTTATGATTAGACTAAAATCAGGTGAGTCTCAGGTGATTTTAGGAGTCTTAGGTGCCTCTAGGTGAGTCTCAGGTGATTTTAGGAGTCCCAGGTGCCTCTAGGTGAGTCTCAGGCGCCTCTGGGTGAGTCTCAGGTGATTTTAGGAGTCTTAGGTGCCTCTAGGTGAGTCTCAGGTGATTTTAGGAGTCTCAGGTGCCTCTAGGTGAGTCTCAGGTGATTTTAGGAGTCCCAGGTGCCTCTAGGTGAGTCTCAGGTGCCTCTAGGTGAGTCTCAGGTGATTTTGGGTGGGTCCACTGGGAGAGTAGCCTTTAAGGAAACAATTTGGATGAATTTTAAAAGTATTTCACTGTGTTTATTTTAGGTATTCTTCATAATAAGGTAGCAGGTAGGTACTGCCGCCTGGGAAGATATTGGAAGCATAATGTGTTGTCTAATGGTAGACCCTGCTGCCATATGTGACCAAGTCCCAGGTTGATGATCTCACTTTCTGCCTCATTTACACACAATTGCTGGGTCTCAATTGTTTCTCTTACTTGACAACACAACATACATATATTGTTTCTCACTATTGATATATATTTTTTTATTTATGGTCCTTTATTATTATAACTATTATTATTTTTATTATTATTATTATTATTATTATTATTATTATTATTATTATTATTATTACTATTATTATGATTATTATTATTATTATTTTTTTTTTTTTGTTACAACATTTTCGCCCCCCCCCCCCCCCGTCCCCAGGCCCTGATGTGGGTCAGGGAACATCTTCAACACTTTAGGTTTTAAGGTTAATTCATGAAGCTTTTAAAGGAACTTGGTGGATGTTGAACGAACCACAAGTGACTTTAGGTTTTAAATAACATTTTAAGTTACTTCAGAGAACCTCCAGGGAACCTTTGGGAGCCTGTAGACTGTAGACGAACTTTAGGGACTTTTAAAGGAAACACGAATGTGGTCTTTAGGTTATAGGAACATTTAAGGAATTTGGGGGGTAGATCTCGTGTGTGTGTGTGTGTGGAGGGAGCAGGTGTGTGCTTATGTGTGCGTGTGTGTGGGTTGTGTACGTGGGCAGGGTGGGTTGTGTGGATCACTTGGCTGGGCAGCGTTGAGGTCACTTGGGTGGGTCGATAGTCCACCTCTCTCTCTCTCTCAACATTCATTCATCAATAGAACTTATACTCACCCCCGTAAGTATATTTATTCACGTCATTCATACTCACAAAATGAATGAGAACGTGCTTAAGACGCCTTCCTCATTCATATACACTATAGAATGAATGTGTAGATAATATGTACCTGTAAACATGAAAAGAATGTGTCATATTTATTGTTGTTGTAGTAATAAACATTTTTTGAGGGTAATGTTTTGAAAATATGTTGTTTCCGTTTTTATAATTTTTTCAGCCTTGTGTGTTTATAAAGGCGTTTAGTTTTGCTGTTAATGCCTCTAAGAATAAGTAATTTATCTTATGTATATGTGGCTTAAACTCTATATATATATGGATAATCACAGGTGTATTGTCATTAAGTTGGTAACAGTGTTGGATCGTGTTGAGGAAGGATGGATAGATCTTTCGATTCTTTTAATAGATTTTCTTTTGTTTTAAATCCTCCTCGATCTGTAAGCCGATTTTCTTTTGTTTTAAATCCTCCTCGATCTGAATTTTATTGTTTATATTGGGTTTTAGAGACGATGTATATAAAAAAAATATTAATTCGTATTATTTTAAATCATTATAAGTGTTGTAAATATCATCTAGGTGTTGTTAATGGTTGGTTGAGAAGGATAACATTACAGTAACAGACGGTGTTATGGTGTTAGTGGCGCCATCTGGTGGTGTGAGGGGGAGACATCACGGCGTTACACCCACACCTCGCCCCTCTTGCTTCACGTTTCACTTCCCAGTAGAGTGTTGACGTGTGACGTGTGAGGTGTTTGGTAATGGAACGAATAACAAAAATTTCAACTAGTGTTTATATTAATTTATTCTCTTAAAGTAGATGACCCTAACTCAACTTAACCAAAACCTAACCTAACCCAACCCAGCCTAACCTAACCTAACCTTATATAACATTTGGTTGGATTGTGACAGTATTATTATTATTATTATTATTATTATTATTATTATTATTATTATTATTATTTCAGACTAACTTTAAATCCAAACCTGTCATTACTAAACCAATTAAATACAGTCTTACCTGTTCTGTTACCTGTGTGTTGACATTAAAGATCACGAGGTTAAATAAAAGAGAAAATCGAGGGTGAAAGTATAAGTGGCAAAAGAAAATAAGAAGAGAGAGAGAAGAGAGAAGAGAGAATTCCCGCTTAACAAAGGGTAGTAAACTCTTCTTGTTCTTCGAGAGGTTCCTGATATTCAAATTCACCGGCGAAAACAGCCAATCATAATTCGACACGGCTTTTAATCCCGGGTTCTGATTGGTCGTGAGGTTTAAACCCTAAATTCACTCGGGAGTCTTCTGAACCTCCAGCCACCTGACCAATGAGAAATCGTGAGTTGCTGGATTAAATTTTTTTTTTTCTCTTGTGTAAAATTATTTGATTTTTAACATTTTTTTTTTTGTATGTTTATTTTTGTTTATGTTTTTTTATGTGTTTTTGTATTGTTATTGTTTTTGTTTTTTTTAGTGGGGGAAGAAAATTTGTGTTGGACAGACTTGTATGGTTGAGAGGTATTGTTATTTGTGATGGATAATTATCTCTCTCTCTCTCTCTCTCTCTCTCTCTCTCTCTCTCTCTCTCTAATTAAATAAGTAAATAAATACGTATCATCCCGCTAATGAACAATCTAATTAATTATCTTTACTATAAACGTAATGTCCGCCTATTTAACTATCTAACTAACTAGCAATATATTTAATGCCTAATTAACTAACCACCTAATTAGCTAGATGTCTGATTATCTAACTATACAAGTAATTTTCAAACCTAACCTAACTTAACCTAACCTAACCTAACCTAACCTAACTTAACCTAACCTAACTTAACCTAACTTAACCTAACCAGTGTCAAAAAGGGTGACAGTCTTCAAACTTGGCATACATATATCGACCATGTTGACCTCTTGAATTGTTAGGTTAGTTTGGCTTGTGAGGTCAGGGGTCAGGGTCACAACATTGCTAAAATAGGCGGTGTGTGTGTGTGTGTGTGTGTGTGTGTGTGTGTGTACTCATTGAATACACACACACACACACACACTCCAAGAAGCAGTGTCTACCTTTAAATCTTCATAACATTTGGTAATTTCACTCCCACCATTTTTTTGGAGTTACCCAGAGAATATTTTGGAGGCAACTGTTCACGAGTTTTCCTTTCACAGTTTGGAGGGTTGGAGGGGGGATGCAGGTGAGGTTGTCGAGTAATGAAAGTTTTGAAGGAAATTTTGGAGTGTCAGTAAAGGTTTGGAGGGGATTATGGAACACCGGTGGAAGTTTGAGGAGAATTTAGAGAACTGTATTAATTTTGGAGTACTATTGAAGTCTTGGAGAGGAACTAGGAGTCTTGGAGGCAGTCAATAAGATCTTTTACTGTTGCAAGATTTGGGAGTATTTTTGGAAGTGGGAATTATAAGCCTTATCTAGTTAATATCAGGTTAAATGGGGCCTGACCTGACCTGACCTGACCTGACCTAACCTGACCTAACATAACCTAATATGACCTGACCTTGAAATTCGTGGGTATTCTATTATTTAAAGAGTAAGTAAAAGGACAGAGAGAGAGAGAGAGAGAGAGAGAGAGAGAGAGAGAGAGAGAGAGAGAGGTATTAGTACAGTAGAAATGACCTGTGGACCACGTGAAGAATACACCCAAACTCGCACAGGTGAAAATAGAAACATCATTTGTT
The DNA here is from genome assembly GCA_958450375.1 of Homarus gammarus. Lineage (NCBI taxonomy): Eukaryota > Metazoa > Arthropoda > Malacostraca > Decapoda > Nephropidae > Homarus > Homarus gammarus. The sequence continues at coordinate 613,826 of CAUDMG010000282.1, forward strand.
AATATCCGAGTTAACCAGAATGTTACAGCAAAATACAGGGCAACATTACATTAAATGATACTAACATTAACAATTTCTATCATGTATTTAGGTCTGTATGTCTCAGTACAGGTGATATTGTGGTTTGTAATCCGTGATGTATTTTATGTAGGACCCCACACTGTGTTTATGAAATATCTACCTGCGTGTTTTTTTTTGGAGACTTAGGAGAATGGTGGTGGTGGTGGTGATGGTGGTGGTGATGGTGGTGGTGGTGGTGATGGTGGTGGTGATGGTGGTGGTGGCGATGGTGGTGGTGATGATGGTGGTGATGGTGGTGGTGATGGTGGTGGTAGTGGTGGTGATGATGGTGGTGATGGTGGTGGTGATGGTGATGATGGTGGTGGTGGTGGTGGTGGTGGCGATGGTGGTGGTGATGATGGTGGTGATGGTGGTGGTGATGGTGGTGGTGATGGTGGTGGTAGTGGTGGTGATGATGGTGGTGATGGTGGTGGTAATGGTGGTGGTGGTGATGGTGGTGATGGTGGTGGTAATGGTGGTGATGGTGGTGGTGGTGATGGTGGTGATGGTGATGGTAATGGTGTGTTGGTGGTGTGTTGGTGGTGGTGGTGTGTTGGTGGTGATGGTGATGATGGTGGTGGTGGTGATGGTGGTGTGTTGGTGGTGTTGGTGGTGGTGGTGGTGGTGATGGTGGTGGTTGTGGTGGTGGTGGTGGTGGTGGTGGTGATGGTGGTGGTGGTGGTGATGGTGGTGGTGGTGATGGTGATGATGATGGTGGGTGGTGGTGGTGGTGGTGGTGATGGTGGTGATGGTAATGCTGATGTGTATGTTGGAACAGTTGGACCATTACTGTCTGTCTGTGTGTCTCTCTGTCTGCCTGTCTTCTGTCTCTCTGTTCTCTCGTTATCTTTTCTCTCTCTCTCTCTTCTTGTGTTTCATCTCTTGCTCTCCCCTGTACAGTTTATTAGGACTCTAGGGCCTATTACGACTCTAGGGCCTATTAGGACTCTAGGGCCTATTACAACTCTAGGGCCTATTACGACTCTAGGGCCTATTACGACTCTAGTGCCTATTACGACTCTAGTGCCTATTACGACTCTAGGGCCTATTACGACTCTAGTGCCTATTGCGACTCTAGTGCCTATTACGACTCTAGTGCCTATTACGACTCTAGGGCCTATTACGACTCTAGGGCCTATTACGACTCTAGGGCCTATTACGACCCTAGGGCCTATCACGACTCTAGGGCCTATTACGACTCTAGGGCCTATTACGACTCTAGTGCCTATCACGACTCTAGGGCCTATTACGACTCTAGGGCCTATTACGACTCTAGGGCCTATTAGGACTCTAGGACTTATTAGGACCCAGGCCGATTAGGAGCTGGAGTCCTTTTTCACCAGCCACGGGGGACAACAATAACACTTGGAGAGAGAGAGAGAGAGAGAGAGAGAGAGAGAGAGATGACTTCATCCTCGTCTGCCCAGTGTTGTCTACCCCGAGGCCGTGACGCTTGAAGAGATGGATCATTAGTGGATCATGGATGCTGCTCTAACTTTTCTTCTTATTCTTGTTCTTCGTGTTCTTGGTTTTGTTCATGTTCGTGTTCTTCTTCATGTACTTCTTGTTCTTCGTGTTCTTGTTTTTGTTCATGATCTTGTTCTTCTTCATGTATTACTTCTTGTTCTTCGTGTTCTTGTTCATGATCTTGTTCTTGTTTTCTTCGTGTTCTTGTTTTTTCATGTTCTTGTTGTTTATGTTCTTCTCGTTCACCTTATTCTTCTTTGTGTTGTCCTTTTAGTTCTTCTTGTTCTTGTGGTGGAGGAGGAACACCACAGCACAACACCTTAGGTGTGTGTGTGTGTGTGTGTGTGTGTGTGTAATAATAATAATAATAATAATAATAAACGGTTTATTAATAGAGTTGCAGCCGGTGGTTGAAAATATACAAACTTAGATGTGAGTTAGACATAATAATAGACGATTTAGATTTAGAGGGGGCTAGTTTATTGGGCACCCCCTTACATCATGTGTAAGGTGAAGCGCAGAAGCGTTTACAGCGCCCAACAGGGAAGCATGCTAAGTTCATGCTTGCCTTTGTGTCTCATGAGTTAAGGGCGTAGAAGCCTGAAGAGTCAATGGTTTATGTCATCAAGTTATTGGAAGCTCCAACAACTTTCCCGGAATACGAATTCGCAACTTTCAACAGGTACCTACTTTATGCTAGGTGAACAGGGACTAATGGGGGCTAGGAAGTAAGTCCAAACAACTTCCACCGGCCCGGGAATCGAACTAATAATATACGTTCAATACATTTACAGGGCTGTACAGTATATAAATCAGGAGTTGTTTATTATTTTAACAATAGATGGGATGGTGCTGTTCTTATATCTATGGGTGCGGGCTGTTGTGGGCTTCTCGCTGATCTGTACGTGTTACTGATGTATTGATGTAATGTTTAAGAATATCGACGGAACCAAGTCACCACCTTTAGGGGCTGACCTCTTGACCTGCCTCTTGTCTCTTGAAAGTTCACTCGTTGGGTGAGATGTGTTGGTGGTGGGAGGATGGTGTGTTGGTGGTAGTGGTGGTGATGGTGTGTTGGTGGTGGTGGTGGTGATGGTGTGTTGGTAGTGGGAGGATGGTGTGTTGGTGGTAGTGGTGGTGATGGTGTGTTGGTGATGTTGGTGGTGTGTTGATGGTGGTGGTGGTGGTAATGGTGTGTTGGTGGTGGTGGTGGTAATGGTGTGTTGGTGGTGGTGGTGTGTTGGTGCTGGTGGTGTTGATGGTGGTGGTGGTGTGTTGATGGTGTTGGTGATTGTGGTGGTGGTGGTGTGTTGATGGTGGTGGTGGTGGTAATGGTGTGTTGGTGATGGTGGTGGTGTGTTGGTGGTGGTGGTGGTGTGTTGGTGGTAATGGTGTGTTGGTGGTAATGGTGTGTTGGTGGTGGTGGTGGTGGTAATGGTGTTTTGGTGGTAATGGTGTGTTGGTGGTGTGTTGGTGATGGTGGTGGTGTGTTGGTGGTGGTGGTGGTGTGTTGATGGTGGGAGGCTGGTGTGTTGGTGGTGGTGTAGTGGTGGTGATGGTGTGTTGTTGGTAGTGGTGGTAATGGTGTGGTGGTGGTGGTGGTGGTCATGGTGTGTTGGTGATGGTGTGTTGGTGGTGTGTTGGTGATGGTGGTGGTGTGTTGGTGGTGGTGGTGGTGTGTTGATGGTGGGAGGCTGGTGTGTTGGTGGTGGTGTAGTGGTGGTGATGGTGTGTTGTTGGTAGTGGTGGTAATGGTGTGTTGGTGGTGGTGGTGGTGGTGGTGGTGAGAGGATGATATGGTGTAGTGGTGGTATGTCGGTGGTGGTGTGTTGGTGGTGGTGATGGTGTGGTGTAGTGGTAGTAGAAGCATGGTATGTTGGTGATGGTGTGTAATAATAATAATAATAATAATAATTAACGGTTTATTGAAAGAGCTTGGCAGCCAGAAGGCTGAAAATATACAGTTACATATTTGGGGAATGGGTTACGAATTACAAATAATATACAAGTAACATAAGTGATACAAATAAGACATATAATAACTAGATGGGGAAAAGCTCAAAATACAGTTCATTTCAACATAGTGACAGTGCAAGGAGTAGTGTTTACCGGGAGTGAATACGCTGGTCTATTACAAGTTATTGATAATTTTTACAATGGTTGGGACTGGGCTGTTCTTATAGCGATCAGTTCGTGCACGTATGGGCTGGATGCGGTTGTGGTGTCGAACAGCAATTCTCGGACTAGGGATGGTGTAATAATAATAATAATAATAATTAACGGTTTATTGAAAGAGCTTGGCAGCCAGAAGGCTGAAAATATACAGTTACATATTTGGGGAGTGGGTTACGAATTACAAATAATATACAAGTAACATAAGTGACATAAGTGTGTGTGTGTGTGTGTGTGTGTGTGTGTGTGTGTGTGTGCGTGCGTGCGTGCGTGTGTGTGTGTGTGTGTGTGTGTGGTACTAGTTTACTCTTCATATAGATCGTGCAGGTTGTGTTATTACCTTAATTAACATAAAATACTCAGGTTAACAAACATCAACGTAAAGCTGAATTGACAATACATACAATAACGTGTTTGTGGTTTAAGTAAAAGTACCATAGAGTTTATAAGGAGACCCTAGTAGTTATTTTTATAAGGGATTAATATATTGCTGGCAAATGACCAATGACTTATTAATGTTGTTGTTGGACCACGAACGTCACACCTGCTGTATACTCGATCCCATGTCGATTCAACCTTCTCAAACAGCTGTGAATCTCTCCCCACTCACCTCATCCCCTCTCCCTCTCTCCCTCTCTCCCTCTCCATCCTCCCGGCCTTGTCCCAGTCCCCCTCCCTTTCATCTGCGCATGCGTTACTCGCCAACACACACACACATACACACACACCTGTAACTCCGCCTATATCACGCCCACACGCCCATTTTTACTGGATGTGGGCGTGGGGAGAAAACGGGATATATGTTTCTCATGGTCAGACGGAGTTAGGGTGTGTGTGATAGAGGGACCCACCTGTGATGACGCACCTGGGGGTATGGTGGTGTTATGGGACAGACAGACAGAGAGACAGGAAGGAAGCGAGAGAGAGAAAGAGGCAGACAGACAGACAGAGAGACAGAGAGACAGACAGAGAGACAGACAGACAGGCAGGAAGAGAGAGAGAGGGGTGGGCGGTTCACTGTTAGGTGGTCCTTGGGGCAGCAGCTGGTTCGTTCCTCACGTTAATAAGTAACAGGGACCTGAACCCGTCCAGTTATTGGCAGCGTGTTAAGAGTAACGTCCTTCACTGGTGACACTCTGGAGGCACTCGCGAGACAATCAGGAGACACTCAGGATGCACTCAGGATACACTCGCGAGACAATCAGGAGACACTCAGAATACACTCAGAATACACTCAGGATGCTCTCAGGAGACACTCAGGAGACAGGTATATCCCCTCAATTATATCCACACAGGTATATCTACACAGGTATATCCACACAGGTATATCCCCACAGGTATATCCACACAGGTATATCTACACAGGTATATCCCCACAGGTATATCCACACAGGTATATCCACACAGGTATATCTACACAGGTATATCCCCACAGGTATATCCACACAGGTATATCCACACAGGTATATCCCCACAGGTATATCTACATAGGTATATCCACACAGGTATATCCCCACAGGTATATCCACACAGGTATATCCCCACGGATATCTACACAGGTATATCCCCACAGGTATATCCACACAGGTATATCCCCACAGTTATATCCACACAGGTATAACCACACAGGTATATCCACACAGGGATATCCGCACAGGTATATCCACACAGGTATATCCCCACAGTTATATCCACACAGGTATAACCACACAGGGATATCCACACAAGTATATCCCCACAGGTATATCCTCACAGTTATATCCACACAGGTATATCCCCACAGGTATAACCACACAGGTATATCCACACAAGTATATCCACACAGGTATATCCACACAGGTATATCCACACAGGTATATCCACACAGGATGAAGAAAGTCAAAGTAAGAGATCAGGGAAAAACACCACCACCACCACTCACATCACCACCACTCACATCACCACCACCACTCACATCACCACCACCACTCACACCACCACCACTCACACCACCACCAGCAACACCAACACCACTCACATCACCACCACCACTCACACCACCACCAACACCACTCACATCACCACCACCACTCACACCACCACCACCACTCACATCACCACCACCACTCACGTCACCACCACCACCACTCACATTACCACCACCACTCACACTACCACCACCACCACTCACATTGCCACCACCACTCACACTACCACCACCACCACTCACAGTGCCACCACCACTCACATCACCACCACCACCACTCACATTACCACCACCACTCACACTACCACCACCACCACTCACATTACCACCATCACTCATACCACCACCATCACCACTACCACCACCACCACTCACATTACCACCACCACCACTCATACCACCACCATCACCACTACCACCACCATCACCACTCACACCATCACCACTCACACCACCACCACCACCACTACCACCACCACCACCACCACTCACATCACTACCACCACTACCACCACTCACATCACTACCACCACTCACATTACCACCACCACCACTCACACTACCACCACCACCACTCACATCACCACCACCACTACCACCACTCATATTACCACCACCACTACCACCACTCACATTACCACCACCACTACCACCACTCACATCACCACCACTACCACTCACATCACCACCACCACTACCACCACTCACATCACCACCACCACCACTCACACCACCACCACTACCACCACTCACATTACCACCACCACTCGCATTACCACCACTACCACTCAAATCACCACCACCACTACCACCACTCACATCATCACCACCACCACTCACACCACCACCACCACCACCACCACTCACACCACCACCACCACCACTCATACCACCACCACCACCACTCATACCACCACCACCACCACTCACATTGCCACCACCACTCACACTACCACCACCACCACTCACATCACCACCACCACCACTCACATTACCACCACCACTCACATCACCACCACTACCACTACCACTCACATCACCACCACCACTACCACCACTCACACTACCACCACTCACATTACCACCACCATCACATCACCACCACCACCACCACCACTCACACCCCACCACCACCATCATCTACATCATCAGGTCACACATTCACACCACCATCATCACGTCACACACCACACTAGGTCAGGGTCAGGGCAACACAGCTGAATTATTAAGGCATTTGGGTCATTGTCAGGCGGTAGATAGAGTTTGTTCGGTGACACCTTTTGACACTTCGCTGGCATTCATATGGCACTCATCGGCACCTGTTATTAGTATTGTTGGCACCTGATACTTCTTTCTGTAATTGGCACCCATTGGCACTCTCTTGGTATATACTGTTGGCACACCCTCTACTGGTACTATGCTGTTCGTCCTTGTTCCTACCTAGCGTATTTGTAAACATTGTTGGCTGGTTGATGCTGAACCACGGGCAGTAATGGCTGGGTGTTGCTTAAAGCCAATGTTTACTTATAGTGAAAGATGTTTACTTATAGTGAAGGATGTTTAGTTCCAGTGTGGTATGTTTAGTTACAGTGTGGGGTGTTTAGTTACAGTGTGGGATGTTTAGTTACAGTGTGGGATGTTTACTTATAGTGAAGGATGTTTAGTTACAGTGTGGTATGTTTAGTTACAGTGTGGGGATGTTTAGTTACAGTGTGGGATGTTTAGTTACAGTGTGGGATGTTTAGTTACAGTGTGGGATGTTTAGTTACAGTGTGGGATGTTTAGTTACAGTGTGGGATGTTTAGTTACTGTGTGGGATGTTTAGTTACAGTGGGATGTTTAGTTACAGTGTGGGATGTTTAGTTACAGTGTGGGATGTTTACTTATAGTGAAGGATGTTTAGTTACAGTGTGGGATGTTTAGTTGCAGTGTGGGATGTTTAGTTACAGTGTGGGATGTTTAGTTACAGTGTGGGATGTTTAGTTACAGTGTGGGATGTTTAGTTATAGTGAAGGATGTTTAGTTACAGTGTGGGATGTGTAGTTACAGTGTGAGATGTTTAGTTACAGTGTGGGATGTTTAGTTACAGTGTGGGATGTTTAGTTACAGTGTGGGATGTTTAGTTACAGTGTGGAATGTTTAGTTACAGTGTGGGATGTTTAGTTACAGTGTGGGATGTTTAGTTACAGTGTGGGATGTTTAGTTACAGTGTGGGATGTTTAGTTGCAGTGTGGGATGTTAAAAGTATAATCATGTGTTTTTGACAATTATTGATTTTTAAAGACAAATTTATGCAGGTGTTTAACCATGAAGGTGCGTGTTTAAGGTGGAGTCAGATGTTTAAACATAGATATTACTCATAAGTCAGATGTTTGAACACACTGAGAGGTAATATTAGTCCAAAGTCAGATGTTTGAAGACATATATCAGATATTTAGCCACAAGTCAAATGTTTATTGAGTAAGATAGAATGTTTAGATAATTATCCTGTAAAGATAATTAATGCATTTTCACTTGAACCCAACCCTCCTTTAGTGAGTCCCAGCCCAGTGGCTGCACTGTATGATAATTTGGGGCAGTGCTCAGGCACCCCCGTCCTGGAGGCCTGGCGGACGTACGACGAGTATTATAACCCATATTAAACACGTATACACGTATTATCATCCCCCCCCCCCCCACCTCTTAGTACCACCCAACGACAGGGAATAAGCTGCGGAAACAAGTTTACATACGGACGGGAAACGGACGGACTCAACGGACGGACTCGCGGACCAACAACAGACTAACAGCTATAATAACATAGATTTATACCGAGAGAGAAAAACAGCCGGTAGTGTGCTTAAGGGAATGGGGGGAAATGGGGGTAATGGGGGAATAGAGGAGATAGGTGTCCCCATTCTCAAGTCGGCGGACACATTAATTATTGTGGTGGTCGGGAAGGAAGTTATGTTGAGGTCTGCTGGACTATTGCTTCAGGCAGAGAGATGGTGTGTGTGTGTGTGTGTGTGTGTCAGCTACAATAGCGAAGTCAGGTCGCAGTAGATCACCGTAAAATTTAAAGGGTACTTGTGTTTTATCAGGCGTGGGCTGACGAGAGGAATGGGTCAGGACAGCCCTGTGCCAGACGACCACCACCCTAACATTGACCTACACACACACACACACACTTGTCAACAAATCCCTAAGGAACGCCACCCTACCATTGACCTACACACACACACTTGTCAACAAATCCCTAAGGAACGCCACCCTAACATTGACCTACACACACTTGTCAACAAATCCCTAAGGAACGCCACCCTACCATTGACCTACACACACACACACACTTGTCAACAAATCCCTAAGGAACGCCACCCTACCATTCCCCAATCGTTGTTTAGATTCTCCCCGTTCGCGACTTGAGCCGTATACAGGATGCCTTCGTTGTTTACATTTTATTCGTTCGTGAGTTAAGACGCATACCTAGAACCAGTGTTTATTTAGAAATATTACTACAATTACATTTTTTTCTTCGGTGCTGTTAACTATATAAAAAGTGGAATATTACCTCCAGAATAGTAACTTTTGTTCATAGACACTTGCTAGATGTTCATATTGTGTTCATTGCTGCGTTCGTGAAGTCGATTCTACTAAGGCGGATGCTTTCTCGAACAGCTGTTGTTGATGGTGTTGGTTGTGTGATGTTGTTGTTGGTGATGAAGTGTGGGCAGTGACCAGTGACCAAATGGAAGAAATTGGGAATGTGGGCCCAGAAGGTTTGTCTCACTCTCTCTCTTTTTTCCTCTCACTTTCAATGTCATCTTGAGGTAGCGAATCTGTGTGTAGGTAGATAGGTGACAGGCAGGTAGGTAGGTAGGTAGGGAGGGAGGGAGGGGGGTAGGTAGGGAGGGAGGGAGGGAGGGGGATAGGTAGGGGGATAGGTAGGGAGGTAGGGAGGGAGGGAGGTAGGGGACACCATTACCTTCTATGAATGGGATCTAGGGCAGGATGACTCTTGTGTTAACTGAATGGCGTTGATTTTTAGATGGCCTTCAAGGATATCGTCTCTCGTGGCGGGTTCGTTTTTTATCGATGGGTTCGTTCATGGTGGGTTTCTAATAAGGGGGTTCGTTCGTGGTGGGTTTCTTATAAGGGAGTTCGTTCATGGTGGGTTTCTAGTAAGGGGGTTCGTTCATGGTGGGTTTCTGGTAAGGAGGTTCGTTCATGGTGGGTTTCTAGTAAGGAGGTTCGTTCATGGTGGGTGTCTTATAAGGGGGTTCGTTCATGGTGGGTTTCTTGTGAGGGGATTCGTTCATGGTGGGTTTCTAGTAAGGGGGTTCGTTCATGGTAGGTGTCTTATAAGGGGGTTCGTTCATGGTGGGTGTCTTATATTTTTTTTATTCTGGTAACACTGACCTATTAAATTAGCAGACTATATCTCGCTGTCTATCCTGCGACCTATCCTGTGTGTACCAACCTATCCTGTGTGCACCAACCTATCCTGTGTGCACCAACCTATCCTGTGTGCACCAACCTATCCTGTGTGCACCAACCTATCCTGTATGCACCAACCTATCCTGTGTGCACCAACCTATCCTGTGTGCACCAGCCTTGATCCACTACACCTACACGTGTCTGTGGTGAGGCAGATGGAGAGAAAGTCAACACTGATGCATGGTGATTTTCTCCTCGTCTGTTCTCTCTCTTTCTCTCTCTCTCTCTCTCTCTCTTTCTTTCTTTCATACATTCGCTTTCTAATGTTTTATTTTATTGTCAATTTTTACTCTCTCTCTCTCTCTCTCTCTCTCTCTCTCTCTCTCTCTCTCTCTCTCTCTCTCTCTCACCTTCTTGGCTCAGGGTCATGGTGCCAGAGAGAGAGAGAGAGAGAGAGAAAGCGAGAGAGAGAGGGGAAAAGAGAAAGCTGAGAGGGAGACAGAGAGAGAGAGAGAGAGAGTAAGAGAGTGAAAGCAAAACTGGAATAACGTGTAAAACAAACTGACTTGCACACACAGACAGACAGACAGAGAGAACAGAACATACGGAACAGAGAGATAGAACAGACAGAACATTATGAACAAATGGAACAGACAGAACAGAACATACAGAACAGACAGAAGAACAGAGAAACAGAACAGAACAGACAGACAGAACAGAACAGAACAGACAGAACATTTTGAACAGACAACAGAACATACAGAACATACAGAACAGAGAGACGGAACAGACAGACAGAACATACGGAACAGAGAGACAGAACATACGGAACAGACAGACAGAACATACGGAACAGACAGACAGAACATACGGAACAGACAGACAGAACACACGGAACAGAGAGACAGAACATACGGAACAGAGAGACAGAACACACGGAACAGAGAGACAGAACATACGGAACACAGACAGAACATACGGAACAGAGAGACAGAACATACGGAACAGATAGACAGAGAAACAGAACATACTGAACAGACAGATAAGAACATAAGAAAATAAGGAGTCTGCAATAGGCCAGTTGGCCTGTGCATGGCAGCTCCTGTCGAGAGTTACTACCACTCTCTATCATCCATGAATCTATCTAGCCTCTTTTTAAAACTTTCCAGAGTTCCTGCACTTACTACAAAGTTGCTAAGCTTGTTCCACTCGTCCACCACCCTATTTGTGAACCAGTTTCTTCCTATCTCCCCACTAAACCTAAACTTATCCAACTTGAATCCGTTGCTCCGAGTCCTATCCTGCTCGGGTATTATAAGAACTTTATCTAAATCCCCTTTATTGATTCCTTTCACCCACTTAAATACTTCTATCATATCTCCCTGCACTCTTCTTCTTTCTAGGGAATGCAAGTTAAGTTTCTTTAGCCTATCCTGATATGGAAGGTTTCTAAGTCCCGGAATCATTTTTGTCATTCTTCGCTGCACCGACTCTAGTGAATTTATATCCATTCTATAATAAGGGCACCAGAACTGAACCACATCTGAACCACATAATCGAGGTGTGGCCTGACTAGCGCAAGATATAGTTGCAATAAGACCTCTGCACTCTTGTTACTTACACTTCTAGATATAAAACCCAATACTCTGTTTGCCTTATTTCGAACATTGACGCACTGTTTTCTAGGCCGTAGGTCCGGGCTTACAAGTACCCCTAGGTCTCTTTCACAAGTCGACTTCTCTAGGTTGATGTTGTTAAGGCTGTATACATTGACAGTATTTGTTCTTCCAATATTAAGTACGCTGCACTTGCTGATGTTGAATTTCATTTGCCATTTTTCAGACCACCCCTGCAGTTTATTTAGATCCTCCTGTAATGCATTTACATCCTGCCCTGAATTAATCTGCCGCCCTATTTTGGTGTCATCCGCAAACTTGCTTATGTCACTGCTGATCCCAGTATCTAGGATCGTTTATGCAGATTATGAACAAGAGTGGGCCTAGTACTGACCCCTGGGGAACCCCACTGGTTACACGGCCCCACTCAGATTTAACACCATCTACGCTGACCCTCTGCGTTCTATCGGTGAGCCATGATTTTATCCAATTTAAAAGTTTCCCGTCGATACCATGAGCCTTAATTTTTCTCAGAAGGCTCTGATGCGGTACTCTGTCAAATGCTTTGCTAAAGTCTAAGTAAATATCATCATAATTTTCGTCATTATCTACTACCTCGAAGACTTTCCTAAAAAACGTCAACAGATTTGTTAGACAAGATTTTCCCTTTGTAAACCCATGCTGAGAGTCGTAGATTAATTTGCTTTTCTCTAGATGCGATCGGATGCTATCTGCTATAATTGATTCAAGAAATTTCCTCACTACTGACGTCAAACTGATCCCGCCGGTAATTTGACGCTGATGCGGAACAGACAGAGAAACAGACACAGTTAGACAGATACATATATGAAGATAATCAACCAAACTCATCATTAATAAGCATACATACTTACACCCCCTTGGTCACCCCCCCCCCCCCCCAGCGTGTAGGGCGTATCCAGCTGAGCTATAAAAGGGTCCCTGGAGTGGTGTAAAGACCCCCCCCCCCCACCCCCCAACCCACTTTATTATACCTCTCACCCCTGGATACATTTAAATAACTCAGTGTGGTGTGTTGGTAGCTTGGGTTTCTTCTACCACCCCCCCCCCCCTATTCCTCCCCTACCTACCCCCTCCCTTTCTCTCCGTGCCCTCTCCCTCTCTTTCACCCCCTTCCCTTTCTCTCCGTCCCCTCTCCCTCTCTTTCACCCCCTTCCCTTTCTCTCCTCCACTCCCCTACCCCGATTTAAACTAACTTAATCTGACACTAACTTAATCCAACCAAGGTAAACCTGACTTAGCCTAAATCTAACCTCTAACTAAATTGAACTTAACTCAAACCAAATTTAACCTAACCTAACCTAACCATTCCTGCACCAGCCTAGGTTAATTGAACTCATTTAAAGGTAACTGGCAACACCTGTGTGGGTTAAGTACGGCACCGAATTACACTCATCTCAACCAGTTATTGTACACACACACACACACACACACACACACACAGCCTCACACAGCCACAGACAGACTCACACAGCCACACTCAGCCTCACACAGCCACAGACAGACTCACACAGCCACACTCAGCCTCACACAGCCACACTCAGCCTCACACAGCCACAGACAGACTCACACAGCCACACTCAGCCTCACACAGCCACACTCAGCCTCACACAGCCACAGACAGACTCACACAGCCACAGACAGACTCACACAGCCACACTCAGCCTCACACAGCCACAGACAGACTCACACAGCCACACTCAGCCTCACACAGCCACAGACAGACTCACACAGCCACAGACAGACTCACACAGCCACAGACAGACTCACACAGCCACAGACAGACTCACACAGCCACAGTAGCTCTTAAATCAGGTCTTCCTGTTCTTTGTTAAGGGAAGGTGAATGAGTCTCGTCTTGCAGGATGTTGAGGTGTTGTGTACCGATGATTATAACTCACCTGATGATTGGACACCCTAGCTTATTTCACCTTGATATTAACCATCCTAATGATCACCTAACCTAACCCAATTCCATTCTAACCTAACCTAACCTAACCCAATTCCATTCTAACCTATCCTAACCTAGCCTAACCTAACCCAATTCCATTCTAACCTAGCCTAACCTAACCTAACCCAATTCCATTCTAACCTATCCTAACCTAGCCTAACCTAACCCAATTCCATTCTAACTTAGCCTAACCTCACCTAACCCAATTCCATTCTAACCTAGCCTAACCTAACCTAACCCAATTCCATTCTAACCTATCCTAACCTAGCCTAACCTAACCCAATTCCATTCTAACTTAGCCTAACCTCACCTAACCCAATTCCATTCTAACCTATCCTAACCTAGCCTAACCTAACCTAATTCTATTCTAACCTAACCTAACGTAACCTAACTTAACCAAGCCTAGCCTAATCTAATCTGGTCTAATTCTATTCTAAACCTAACCTATTCTATCCCATCCTAACGTAACCTAACCTAACCTAACCTAACGTAACCTAACCTAACCTCACCTCACCTCCAGGTAGCGTTGGGGGGTGTTAAATCATCAGGTGAAGAAGCTCAAGGTGGGTCTAATTTTCAGGTGATCGCCTGTGTTGAGCCTCTGTCCTGATGGGTATTCTGATGAGTGTCCTGATAGGTGCTCTAATCCGGTGTAGTGGGTGTCCTGGGTGTTCTGATAGGTGCTCTAATCCGGTGTAGTGGGTGTCCTGATGGGTGCTCTAATCCGGTGTAGTGGGTGTCCTGAGGGGTGTTCTGATAGGTGCTCTAATCCGGTGTAGTGGGTGTCCTGATGGGTGTTCTGGTGGTTGTCCTGGTGGGTGCTCTAATCCGGTGTAGTGGGTGTCCTGGTGGGTGTTCTGATGGGCGCTCCAATCAGGTGTAGTGGGTGTCCTGATGGGTATTCTGAGGGGTGTTCTGATGGGTTAAGAGGGTACCGGATGGTGAAAGACTCCAAGGGCAATTGATTATCTTTAATGGGAGCGAGATGACGTTTCCTGTTGGCTGTTAGTCTAATGGGTGTCAGCTGTAATGGGTGTCAGGTCTAATGGGTGTCAGCTGTAATGGGTGTCAGGTCTAATGGGTGTCAGCTGTAATGGGTGTCAGGTCTAATGGGTGTCAGCTGTAATGGGTGTCAGGTCTAATGGGTGTCAGCTGTAATGGGTGTCAGGTCTAATGGGTGTCAGCTGTAATGGGTGTCAGGTCTAATGGGTGTCAGCTGTAATGGGTGTCAGCTGTAATGGGTGTCAGGTCTAATGGGTGTCAGCTGTAATGGGTGTCAGGTCTAATGGGTGTCAGCTGTAATGGGTGTCAGGTCTAATGGGTGTCAGCTGTAATGGGTGTCAGGTCTAATGGGTGTCAGCTGTAATGGGTGTCAGGTCTAATGGGTGTCAGCTGTAATGGGTGTCAGGTCTAATGGGTGTCAGCTGTAATGGGTGTCAGGTCTAATGGGTGTCAGCTGTAATGGGTGTCAGGTCTAATGGGTGTCAGCTGTAATGGGTGTCAGCTGTAATGGGTGTCAGGTCTAATGGGTGTCAGCTGTAATGGGTGTCAGGTCTAATGGGTGTCAGCTGTAATGGGTGTCAGGTCTAATGGGTGTCAGCTGTAGTGGGTGTCAGGTCTAATGGGTGTCAGCTGCAGTGGGTGTCAGGTCTAATGGATGTCAGCTGTAATGGATGTCAGCTGTAATGGGTGTCAGCTGTAATGGGTGTCAGGTCTAATGGGTGTCAGCTGTAATGGGTGTCAGGTCTAATGGGTGTCAGCTGTAATGGGTGTCAGGTCTAATGGGCGTCAGCTGTAATGGATGTCAGCTGTAATGGGTGTCAGCTGTAATGGGTGTCAGCTGTAATGGGTGTCAGCTGTAATGGGTGTCAGCTGTAATGGGTGTCAGCTGTAATGGGTGTCAGGTCTAATGGGTGTCAGGTCTAATGGGTGTCAGCTGTAATGGGTGTCAGATGTAATGGGTGTCAGCTGTAATGGGTGTCAGCTGTAATGGGCGTCAGCTGTAATGGGTGTCAGCTGTAATGGGTGTCAGCTGTAATGGATGTCAGCTGTAATGGGTGTCAGCTGTAATGGGTGTCAGCTGTAATGGGTGTCAGCTGTAATGGGTGTCAGATGTAATGGGTGTCAGCTGTAATGGGTGTCAGCTGTAATGGGCTTCAGCTGTAATGGGTGTCAGCTGTAATGGGTGTCAGCTGTAATGGGTGTCAGCTGTAATGGGTAGCAGTCCTAATTTACCCAAGAAATAAAGGGTTTAAACACACGAACAGACAGACAGACACACGGAGACAAACACAGACACACGGAGACAAACACAGACACACGGAGACAAACACAGACACACGGAGACAAACACAGACACACGGAGACAAACACAGACACACGGAGACAAACACAGACACACGGAGACAAACACAGACACACGGAGGCAAACACAGACACACGGAGACAAACACAGACACACAAACACAGACACACGGAGACAAACACAGACACACAAACACAGACACACGGAGACAAACACAGACACACAAACACAGACACACGGAGACAAACACAGACACACGGAGACAAACACAGACACACGGAGACAAACACAGACACACAAACACAGACACACGGAGACAAACACAGACACACGGAGACAAACACAGACACACGGAGACAAACACAGACACATGGAGACAAACACAGACACACAAACACAGACACACGGAGACAAACACAGACACACAAACACAGACACACGGAGACAAACACAGACACACGGAGACAAACACAGACACACGGAGACAAACACAGACACACAAACACAGACACACGGAGACAAACACAGACACACGGAGACAAACACAGACACACGGAGACAAACACAGACACACGGAGACAAACACAGACACACGGAGACAAACACAGACACACAACACAGACACACGGAGACAAACACAGACACACGGAGACAAACACAGACACACAAACACAGACACACGGAGACAAACACAGACACACGGAGACAAACACAGACACACGGAGACAAACACAGACACAAACACAGACACACGGAGACAAACACAGACACACGGAGACAAACACAGACACACGGAGACAAACACAGACACATAAACACAGACACACGGAGACAAACACAGACACACGGAGACAAACACAGACACACGGAGACAAACACAGACACACAAACACAGACACACGGAGACAAACACAGACACACAAACACAGACACACGGAGACAAACACAGACACACGGAGACAAACACAGACACACGGAGACAAACACAGACACACGGAGACAAACACAGACACACAAACACAGACACACGGAGACAAACACAGACACACAAACACAGACACACGGAGACAAACACAGACACACGGAGACAAACACAGACACACGGAGACAAACACAGACACATAAACACAGACACACGGAGACAAACACAGACACACGGAGACAAACACAGACACACGGAGACAAACACAGACACACAAACACAGACACACGGAGACAAACACAGACACACAAACACAGACACACGGAGACAAACACAGACACACGGAGACAAACACAGACACACAAACACAGACACACGGAGACAAACACAGACACACAAACACAGACACACGGAGACAAACACAGACACACGGAGACAAACACAGACACACGGAGACAAACACAGACACATAAACACAGACACACGGAGACAAACACAGACACACGGAGACAAACACAGACACACGGAGACAAACACAGACACACAAACACAGACACACGGAGACAAACACAGACACACAAACACAGACACACGGAGACAAACACAGACACACGGAGACAAACACAGACACACGGAGACAAACACAGACACACAAACACAGACACACGGAGACAAACACAGACACACAAACACAGACACACGGAGACAAACACAGACACACGGAGACAAACACAGACACACGGAGACAAACACAGACACACGGAGACAAACACAGACACATAAACACAGACACACGGAGACAAACACAGACACACGGAGACAAACACAGACACACGGAGACAAACACAGACACACAAACACAGACACACGGAGACAAACACAGACACACAAACACAGACACACGGAGACAAACACAGACACACGGAGACAAACACAGACACACGGAGACAAACACAGACACACCTCAGACACACGGAGACAAACACAGACACACAAACACAGACACACGGAGACAAACACAGACACACGGAGACAAACACAGACACACGGAGACAAACACAGACACACAAACACAGACACACGGAGACAAACACAGACACACGGAGACAAACACAGACACACGGAGACAAACACAGACACACGGAGACAAACACAGACACACAAACACAGACACACGGAGACAAACACAGACACACGGAGACAAACACAGACACACGGAGACAAACACAGACACACAAACACAGACACACGGAGACAAACACAGACACACGGAGACAAACACAGACACACGGAGACAAACACAGACACACGGAGACAAACACAGACACACGGAGACAAACACAGACACACGGAGACAAACACAGACACACGGAGACAAACACAGACACACTGAGACAAACACAGACACACGGAGACAAACACAGACACACGGAGACAAACACAGACACACGGAGACAAACACAGACACACGGAGACAAACACAGACACACAAACACAGACACACGGAGACAAACACAGACACACGGAGACAAACACAGACACACGGAGACAAACACAGACACACGGAGACAAAACACAGACACACGGAGACAAACACAGACACACGGAGACAAACACAGACACACGGAGACAAACACAGACACACGGAGACAAACACAGACACACGGAGACAAACACCAGACACACGGAGACAAACACAGACACACGGAGACAAACACAGACACACGGAGACAAACACAGACACACGAGACAAACACAGACACACGGAGACAAACACACGGAGACAAACACAGACACACGGAGACAAACACAGACACACGGAGACAAACACAGACACACGGAGACAAACACAGACACACAAACACAGACACACGGAGACAAACACAGACACACGGAGACAAACACAGACACACGGAGACAAACACAGACACACGGAGACAAACACAGACACACAAACACAGACACACGGAGACAAACAGACCACGGAGACAAACACAGACACACGGAGACAAACACAGACACACGGAGACAAACACAGACACACGGAGACAAACACAGACACACGGAGACAAACACAGACACACAAACACAGACACACGGAGACAAACACACGGAGACAAACACAGACACACGGAGACAAACACAGACACACGGAGACAAACACAGACACACGGAGACAAACACAGACACACAAACACAGACACACGGAGACAAACACAGACACAAACACAGACACACGGAGACAAACACAGACACACGGAGACAAACACAGACACACGGAGACAAACACAGACACACAAAACACAGACACACGGAGACAAACACAGACACACGGAGACAAACACAGACACACGGAGACAAACACAGACACACGGAGACAAACACAGACACACAGACACACGGAGACAAACACAGACACACAAACACAGACACACGGAGACAAACACAGACACACGGAGACAAACACAGACACACGGAGACAAACACAGACACACGGAGACAAACACAGACACACAAACACAGACACACGGAGACAAACACAGACACACGGAGATAAACACAGACACACAAACACAGACACACGGAGACAAACACAGACACACGGAGACAAACACAGACACACGGAGACAAACACAGACACACGGAGACAAACACAGACACACGGAGACAAACACAGACACACAAACACAGACACACGGAGACAAACACAGACACACGGAGACAAACACAGACACACAAACACAGACACACGGAGACAAACACAGACACACAGAGACAAACACAGACACACGGAGACAAACACAGACACACAAACACAGACGCACGGAGACAAACACAGACACACGGAGACAAACACAGACACACAAACACAGACGCACGGAGACAAACACAGACACACAAACACAGACGCACGGAGACAAACACAGACACACGGAGACAAACACAGACACACAAACACAGACACACGGAGACAAACACAGACACACGGAGACAAACACAGACACACGGAGACAAACACAGACACACGGAGACAAACACAGACACACGGAGACAAACACAGACACACAAACACAGACACACGGAGACAAACACAGACACACGGAGACAAACACAGACACACGGAGACAAACACAGACACACGGAGGCAAACACAGACACACGGAGACAAACACAGACACACGGAGACAAACACAGACACACGGAGACAAACACAGACACACGGAGACAAACACACAAACACAGACACACGGAGACAAACACAGACACACGGAGACAAACACAGACACACGGAGACAAACACAGACACACGGAGACAAACACAGACACACAAACACAGACACACGGAGACAAACACACGGAGACAAACACAGACACACAAACACAGACACACAAACACAGACACACGGAGACAAACACAGACACACGGAGACAAACACAGACACACAAACAGAGACACACGGAGACAAACACAGACACACGGAGACAAACACAGACACACGGAGACAAACACAGACACACGGACACAAACACAGACACACGGAGACAAACACAGACACACGGAGACAAACACAGACACACGGAGACAAACACAGACACACGGAGACAAACACAGACACACGGAGACAAACACAAACGCACAAACACAGACACACGGAGACAAACACAGACACACAAACACAGACACACGGAGACAAACACAGACACACAAACACAGACACACGGAGACAAACACAGACACACGGAGACAAACACAGACACGGAGACAAACACAGACACACGGAGACAAACACAGACACACGGAGACAAACACAGACACACAAACACAGACACACGGAGACAAACACAGACACACGGAGACAAACACAGACGCACAAACACAGACACACGGTAAATATCATATGTGCACCTGTGTGCCGCCGCTCGGGTGAGGCAGGTGGCGCCACAGTTTGGAGGAACTGTACAGTAAGTGTATTATGTAGCCTGTGGGAGTCTATCTTTGTGCCGCAGGTTTCCCACCACTAGTTAGGGCGATAATTTAACGTACGAATATATGAGAATCCGGGGCCAGGCTGTCTGGTTGGGCAAGATTTCGCGCGCGCGCGCGCGTGTGGTACGGGAAGTGTAATGTACCCGCGGGTGGTGGGCGTGAGGCTGCCGGGTCACGGCCGGGACACCTCACACCCAGCACCACCACCATGCTTCTACACCCGCTCACATAATCCTCCAAATGGCCGTTCAAATTCATTTTCTGTTTATAGTTGGTCGTGCTGTTGAGTATTAGACACAGTAGAGTGGTGCAGGGTGCTGGAGTGGACAGTTTCCTCGACAAAAGAGAGATAATAATAGGGTGGCAACACCACACCAGCCGTCCACCTCCAGGCCACAAGGATGACAAAGCGCGGGCCGCGGACAATAACATTTACAAAAAATACTCGAATTGTCACCACAGTACATATCATGCCGCTTCATATTAGGCGATATAGTAATATTTTGCTTTTTGTCGTCTATATCGGTGTGAGAGTATCTTTTGATCTGGCTTGAGGAAGACAAAGCCGCGGCCAGGACGAGTCAGATCAGATCAGGGACCAGTCATGACCCGCGCCCCGCTTGTGCTATCCTCAGCCACTTTGTCTCGGTGGGAATTTCCCTACAAACTTTGCGCACAGGTTTAGCTTAAATATTTTATAGATTTATTTGTACCAATAATTAAAAACACGAGGTCGGGTCCATTAAAAGGGAAGTATTTATATCCATTATGAAGGCAGAGATGAACGCTGTATAACAATAACGAAGCACAACATTAATGACAATAATTCACCCAGACTGCCCGTGTTACAGCCACGCCAGGGCAACATGTACAGTACCCTATAGATAGAGTATATTAAAATAGAAACACACTTTAAGTCTTATATTTAGGTGTGGTTGGTTTGTTGTCTGTGTGAACTGTCCAATCACCAGCCAAACATCTCTCTTAACTATCCAGTCACTGCCGCACCTACTAACACGCCGTGTATGGTAAGAGAGCACATCACGTTGTCAGTCAGTCACCTCCAAGAGTTGAGAGGAGGTGGATAAGGTGAAAGAGTTAAGAGTGCACGCACCGCTGCTCTTGACAACAATGACACGTCAACACAACAACACCTGTCCTGGTATGTACACAACAACACCTGTCCTGGTATGTACACAACAACACCTGTCCTGGTATGTACACAGCAACACCTGTCCTGGTATGTACACAACAACACCTGTCCTGGTATGTACACAGCAACACCTGTCCTGGTATGTACACAGCAACACCTGTCCTGGTATGTACACAGCAACACCTGTCCTGGTATGTACACAAAAACACCTGTCCTGTTATGAACACAACAACACCTGTCCTGGTATGTACACAGCAACACCTGTCCTGGTATGTACACAACAACACCTGTCCTGGTATGTACACAACAACACCTGTCCTGGTATGTACACAGCAACACCTGTCCTGGTATGTACACAGCAACACCTGTCCTGGTATGTACACAGCAACACCTGTCCTGGTATGTACACAACAACACCTGTCCTGGTATGTACACAGCAACACCTGTCCTGGTATGTACACAGCAACACCTGTCCTTGTATGTACACAACAACACCTGTCCTGGTATGTACACAGCAACACCTGTCCTGGTATGTACACAGCAACACCTGTCTGGTATGTACACAACAACACCTGTCCTGGTATGTACACAGCAACACCTGTCCTGGTATGTACACAGCAACACCTGTCCTGGTATGTCTTTGACGATAGTGTCAGTACAGTTGTGATATTGAAACAGTTTATTGAGCCAGAAAATACAGATGCAGAGTAGACAAGAAGAATAATGTTGACCTGGCTGAGCCAAGTGAGAGCCTCAACCCTCTTAGTGGCACCTTATATACATTTATCTCTGGGAATTATTAGATAACATTTAGTATTATCGATTACTACATGTAACATCGCGTTAGTAAATACATATTACTGTGTTACCACGATTATCACTTTTTTCATTTATTTATTTTGTACATTTATATTATAAGTATATACACATTTTTACAGTAGAGTTGATATACAGTAAGTTAGTGGACGAGATACAGTACGGGTTGTGTTGGGGTGAAAAAAAGAGACAGTCAGGGTCATGTTCCTGGTGGCAAAATGTATGATGGCAAAATTTTAGTTTCGGTCATCCCTGTATCTAGATATATCCAAATTATAATTTCCGACAGATATGAAAGTCCACATTGTTCAAAACCATCGGAAAAATAGTTTGGGTACCTAACCTAACCAACCTACCTCCTAGGATTTCCCGGATGACCGAAACTTAAATAATACCTATATAATTTTGGCGATGATAATTTCTATGAACGTGACAATATATGATAAAATGGTTTTCAGTGGTATAGTAAAATTTTAAAATTTAAGTCTTACAAAAATATTACTAACTATATTTTGAGATGATTTGGAGCGTAGTCTTCTGTATTAAATGATTAACTGTATAAGCAGATCACAGCAGTAAGTGTTAATTTCCTCGAATTTTAATGGCTTCAGTTTCGCAAATTTTTCGTTTGTGTGATTTTTTTTTTAAATAGGTCATTGTCGCCGCAACTCTTTTTCTGAGCAGTGACCAAGGGTTGTATTTTAGTGGTTCCTGAGGCCCCCTATAGTGTATGACAGTGAAACAAGTGTTATACATGATACCGCACTGTTTACTGACTTTACTGTGAATGGCGTGTATGTGGTTTTTCCAGTTAAGTTTCTCATCAACAATAACCCCAAGGAATTTAGTATTTTGATCACGTTTGAGGGACTAATAAGTTTTTCCTTCTGTGAAAGATTGTGTAATGTTTTTTTTTAGAGGTTTAAGGTCAGTTTATTACATATTATCCATTTCCTTAGTTTAGTTAATTCAGTGTTCATAGTTCTCATCAAGGAATGGAGGTCTGGGTGACTGGCATAAAGATTACTTTCGTCTGCCTGTAAATTATATTTTACTTATGTGCTGGAGTGGACTATATAATTTATGCACAACAAGAACAGTACTGGGCTGAGAATGGAGCCTTGAGGGAAGCCATACAAAACATGTAAGGAGTCAGATTGATGATTATTATAGCAGACATACTGCTTCCTGTTAGACAGATAAGAGGTAAACCAATTGTGGGACAGGCCCCTAACGCCGTAATGTTCAAGCTTTGAGAGGAGGATGGTATGGTCGACAGTATCGAAGGCTTTAGAGAGATCCCAGAATATACCGACTGTGAACTGACTGTCATCAAAGGAATTTAAGATGTCATTAATAAAGGATAGCAGAGCACTCTTAGTCGACCTTCTAGCTCTAAATCCAAACTGGGAGTCTGTAAGGATGTTATTGACACTGTCGAAGGAATTTTGTCTACTACATGCTAGCTTCTCGAGCATGTTATTTAAGGCTGTGAATCTACCATGTACAAGAAGCCTTAAGATTCTTATTGTATGGTATGTATTTTGTTATTCATGTTGTGTGTTTCATTCGTTTGACTCCCTCAGCGCTGTCTGTGGGGGTTGGGGCTAGGGGACTAATCTCACGTGATCCGAAAAAAAAATCTTCGATACCAATTGTCAATATAATTCATTTGTTTTACACTGATGGTCCTAGTTTGAAGTTCATTCGTGGTTTAGTCTCCTCTGGTGATAGGTGAACGTGCACGAAATTTGTGACTATTATCTCATAACGTGTAGTAGTTGAGGTGTTGGTGCGTATTTCCATGTGTTATGTGTCCGTGATTTCAGGAGTGGGTGAGTTACCTTTTATGAAGATGTTGATGTGTTATATTTTATTACGTTAAAGGAATCAGCAGTATAAAATATTTTTAGACGAGTTAACCATAACAGCTGTAAGAGAAAACCAAGACTTGAAGAAAATGGAGAAAGTTGAGGGATAACTTCTTATTTTTAACAACCTTATTTAATACCGTTTATCTGACGAGAACAAACCATTCTAATGTGATTCTTTGTTTACAGAGAGATTCAGCTGGCTTCAGGAGAGTGGATGAACGAGTTTATCCGTCGGCCGAGTCGTCGACGAGAGAATAAGGTGTATGTCCCCCCGGCCGATGTGGTCAAGCGCTCCCTCATCAAGCGATCATGGACCATCTCAAGTGAGTTTGTGTGTGTGTCGAGTTAATCAGTCAACATGCGTATGTTCGTGCGTGCTGGTGTGTGTATCCAGGTACAGGAATAAGTGTGTGTGTAAATCCCATCATTTTATATCGACCAGAGGGGTGCTGAGTGAGGATACCGACCATACTGTGCATTAAGAGTGTAGTGTTTCTGTCTGTTGCCTCATGAGTGTGTCACCTCAGGTTTTAGTGGTCACATTTTTTTTAAAGAGAGTCTCATAAACTTCTCTGTTGTTTAAGCTTCATTTTTATTGGATTTTTTTCAAGACTTTGCTTTCGGATATTGACTTAAAGCTTTCTTGTTTATATTCCAATGCCCTCAGTCCTAACCAACTTAACATAAACTAACCATCACAGTTTTGCCTCGGTCTTAATAAGTTCCAAGCTAACCTAACCTAACCACAATGATTTTCCCCCAGTCTAAATTGCCTCGGTTCAATTAGGCACCAATCTCGATGACTATGATTGTGTAGGGTTAGGTTGGGAGTCTGGTTTACTAGAATGCACAGTGTATTATGGTCAAACACATACGTTATATGGTCATTGGGACACTTGTCAACCTTCACTTATAAGTCTTGGTTTAGTGATTGTTGTTGTTGGTGGAAGTTGTTTTAATACATTGAATTTTTATCTAATCTTGAAATTAACTCTCTCTCTCTCTCTCTCTCTCTCTCTCTCTCTCTCTCTCTCTCTCTCTCTCTCTCTCTCTCTCTCTCTCTCTCTCTCTAATAATTGTAATATAATTATTAAAATCTAAGTTAAGTTAATAATAAGGCGCACAAATTGCATATCTTTCTGTAAGTCTTGTGACACTCGTATGGTAGAGTCGGCCATTGAAGTGAGTTATACCCGTTTTCTCTAAGGGTGTGACCTGCGGGAGGATGGGACGCGGAGGAACCCAAATATTCCACGTAAGACTCTTGTGTTACAGACGCTTTGTGTGTTGTGTTGTGTTGTGTTGTGTGTTAATTTTGTTGGATTCTGTGTTGTTTTGTGTTGGTAGTATTCAGCACCCGTCCTTTAGTGCGGGGAACAAGTGTGGGTAAAATTTCACTTGTTGCTACCCAAACAATTTTGAGGATTTTATGGTTGCAATCAATAGTTTAGACAATTCTTAGACACATTTCTTCTGTGACGTTTCTCTCGCAAACGACTTAACCTAACCTAACCTAACCGAGGGGCCCTGGACCTCCTTGCATATATAACTCGTCTGCGAGAGTAACGTCATAGAAGAAATGTGACTTAGAATTGTCTAAACTATTGATTGCAACCATAAAATCCTCAAAATTGTTTGGGTGGCAACGAGTGAAATAATGCCCAAGTGTGTTTGTGTGGGGGGGGGGGGGGCGCAGTGGTACAACAGTAATGCATGTAATTCTCCAAACTGTGTCCTGTGTTCTGGGCCAGACATACTCTTGTACTAACACTCGACAATAAAGTTCATAAAGTAACAAATTAGAGACCCGCCGGCCGAGCTGATAACTGGTTAAGTGATCGATCATATAAACATAATCTGATCTCGACAATTTTCTGGCAGTGTTTTCAAGTCCTTCAGCCACTTGGTGTACTGTATACACTTGTTTAATGGAGGCACCACAAAGATGGCGCTCTGACCGTGGTGTCACTATGAGAACAGTTAAAGGTTATATGATGAGAAAAAACTGTGAGTGAGGGAGTAACACACAGTACTGCTCCAGGGTATAAGTGCGATCTGGGTGGTGGAGATTCAGTGGAATGGAGTGTCAAAAGAAAGGTCACGGGCCATAGCAGAAGCCCTCGTCGGCCAGGTCATGGGCCATGCCAGAAGCCCTCGTAGGCCAGGTTATGGTGCTTGGGGGTGACACTAGTGAGTGTAGCTGTTGAAGTATCTGTATAATAAGGGAAGGTGTCAGAGATCCCTGTGGAGATTTTCTAGTAATGTTACAACTGCAACACTTTTTTTTTTAGATGGCAGGAAAAATAGCCGAATGGGCAAAAATAGGCAACATGAAAACGAAAGTCAATAATTATTTTGCATAAAACATATTTATAGAAAAATTATCCATAATATTACATTATTAACAAAATAAATGAGAGTTAACTAGTTAATTTGTTGCAAAAAATAGTATTTTTTTATTAATTTTCTCACGTGAAAATTAGCTGCTTCTCAGAGAGGAAATGTGAGCCCAAAATGTGTCATTTACTGTGCAGTACAGTCTGCACCTCAGCATAACAATGTTTACTAACTTGTTAAATTCTCTCATCTTAACATTTTCTTCTGTTAGTAAACACACCAAACAACCGATAGTTTTTACACATAAAAAAAAAAATCCTGAACGTAAACCACATTTCCTTTCAAACAAATTGTGGCCAACACAAAAATACATTTGCTGGTTTCAGAATATTACTTTTTTAGATTCTTTTTTTTATTTATTTTTTTTTATTCTTACAAGTTACACTTTGTTCCCAGTTGTGCCAGCACCGCTAGCTGTGTGTTAATGAGTGTCTAAATGTTGAGAAACAAAGTACTACTTCTCTTAGTTCACTTTTGTTTTGTTTTCTTTTTGCACATTTTATAAAATAATTCAGCCCCATCTGTAGACAACACATTGCCACCAAACTCTTTTAACTAAATTGATGAGTTTTGAAGAAGAGTGAAATGAGTCCAGCAGTGTTTGAAAGGGAACTGACTGACTGACAGCACGTCCAGGCCGCGGAGGACGGAGCGCCGATGTAGGGACACACACACACACACACACACGTCCAATTCGATTTTAACATAAAGTACTGTAATCTATTTCGTGGAAAGTAACCGGATATTTTCTTTTATTTAAGGACAGCCAAGTAGCAATTAAAAACAGCTAAGGGTTTCTCTTATACCAGTCGATAAAACTAACGAAAAGAGACAAAATGTGCAATTTTATATTGAAATTGAAAAAATAGCCATTTGTGGCCTACTGCCTGAACCGCTTGGCTCTAGTCATAACTGTTGGTTGTGCTTTCTATACCTGGTGGAGGAGGCGTCGTGTCGAGCCCCAACACCACACCCAGGGAGCTGCAGATGACAGCAGTGTTCCCTCTTGCAGTGTGCACATATAACATACACAAACAGTTGCCAGCAGTTCTTCAGTAAATTAGGACTTGGTGCTGAAGTAATTTTGACTAATTATCTGGCAAAATTTGTCATGGTAATTGAAAAATATCTTGAAAATTTGACTTAATTAGATGCACTTACAAATGCACCCAGCCAGCTTCATAACCCTCTCGTATACAATGACTACAGTACATTTGAGATGGATTAGTATCCTCAAAAGTAAAATTGTAAGGTATTCGACCAACTGTGTTAAGCTATCTATGTTTTTATCTTCAAATTAAGGCGAGAATATTTGTACACTACTACTGTGATGTTATTACTCCAGAATATCTGTATTGTCCGCCTTCTTGGTACAGCACAGAGTATGTTTGGTTTATCCTGTTTATTGTTTTGTGTTTGTTATGTTATCTTTGAAAAATACTGTAGAATATTGTAGTTTGTTGTTCTTGCTAGAGTGACCTGATGCAGTAGTTTGTCTGCCTATCACTGTACTGTAGTGTAAGCACCAGTAAGCATGTCTTATGTTCAGCGTTGCATCATGTAATGTGTTGTCTCCCATACACCTGTAATAACATTGGTTCTCTTTAACCTGCTACTTTTCCTTCAGGTCCGGCGAGTGTGGAGCGGACCTCACCTGAGCTACGGCCCTCCTCTACCCCACATAAACCACCTCGGGGGCACCGCACACCCACAGACGAAAACGAGCCCCCGTGGGACTCACCGCACTACCCTTCCCGGGGGGCGCCGCCCCGCCGGTATAGCATGAGCAGTTTTGACGGTGTACCACCAGGTCCACGTCATCTGAAGGGCCCCGCGCCCCTCCCACCTCAAGGCCAGTACCCCGACAGCCCGGGCTCGCCACATTCCTACACCCTACAGCGTCAACTCTCCATTGACTCCCCTCCAGTGCCACAGCGGCGTCGCCTGCTGCCTGACCTGCCCCAACAGTCCGTCCGTATTCCACCCTCCAAGCCTGAGCGGCCGTCCACCCTGCCCCGCAAACTCCGTCAGGCCCGAGAACCCCACGACCAGCCTAGCGATCCCCACCTCTCCCCCAGCCTAGCACACGACCCCAGTAGGTTTCATTCTATGCCTCGCACACGAGCGCGCTCCCCTAGCGGACCGGGCCGGGGGCGCTCAGAGCCCTCTCGGCGCCCACAGTCCCCAGTGATGCCGCTGAGGGAGAACCCATCCCTGGGTGGCTACATCAGCTCAGGGCCCATCACCAGCACACCCATCAACCACGATCCTGCCATCATCCACCACAGGCGCAGTGCTCCCCCACCCACGCCTGCCCCCAGGGAACACTCGCGCCGTCATGGTAGCAGCCGACCCCCTGACCAGGGCACGCCCACCTCTAAGCTACGTCGGCACCCCCATGCTCCTCAAGGGGTGACGCGGATCATCGAGATAGAAGTAGAGGGTCAGGACGACCACTCACCAGCCTCCAGGACCAACTCCGGCTTGAGCGTCTCCTCCCGGGGCACCTCAGACAACAGTGACTATGACGGCGACGCTTCCGGGGTGTTCACCAAGGTGCCTTCCTCATCCCGCCCACGACAGGCTACCTCCCCGCCTGCGCCCCGCCCACGCCGGGCCACATCCCCATCTGCACCACGTCCTCGTGAGGCCACATCTCCTCCAGCATCACGCCCACACCAAGCTGCCTCTCCATCATCTTCCCACCTGCGGTACACAACCTCACCTCCCATGCAGCACCCACGCCAGGCAGCTTCCCCGCCCTCGACACATCCACGCCCAAACGCATCGCCCGCCATGGTACACCCGCGCCAGTCATCATCGTCACACCCTCACCTGGCAGCCCCCTCACCCAGCCTCATGACCTCAGGTAAGTGTCTATTCCTTGCTCCCACTCATGTCGTGGTCCTCATGTTACACTCACTCACTCACTCATCCTAATATACTGTAGTACAGTACCAAGCCGACTCTGATATAACTACTCTACTTAATATACTGTGTTTAGTTTTTCTCCTATCATAAAGGGATCTTGAGCGGGAGTTTGTGTTTCCACACAATTAATTATATTAATTATGTTAGTTGGTGCTTGAAGTGGTGTTTATATTCAAGGAGTTAGTTTAAGGAGCAGTCGGTACTTGGTGGTCCGTTTATTCTTTAGGGGACATTGCCCTTGATCAGCTGCGGTGGACTGGACAGTCGACTGCCAAAGCAGCTATTCTACAATCATTCAAAGAATGACAAACGTAACGCTGGTGGTCCACGGAAAAGTATAAGGATAGTCTTAAGACAAACCTGCTAAAGAAGCCAGATTGACCCCCTCACCTGGGAAACGTTTACTCGGTGGTGGGCACGGTTCCGCTAATCCGCTAACCGTTAATTAGCGAAGCTAACTTTTTCGTTAGTGGATTAGCGTTTTCTCTAACTTTGGAAACCATTAGCGGACCAATTAGCTTCCGCTAAATTTAGTTCCGCTAACTTTAAGTCAGCTAACAAATTTTATACATGTTTGTTCCTGTGTGTTGTAATGGTATTGTATATTACATTAATAATGAATAAGGCCGATAGGTTGTATGAGAATGCAAATTAATTATTTGTGAAATTGTGGACAGTGTACACCTTGATAAGTTGATCATCATCTGATCTTGGCATGATGCTATTTGCTACCTGTGCTGTACAGTACTATAGTTTTTGGATTTGTTTAATACTTTCTGTCTTTTCGTACAGTAAATAAAGATTATAAAGTGTATGCTGAAACTTGAATGTAAACTAATGTTTAATTTCATTTGTTCATTTAATTATTTGTGTACACCTTGATCATCATCTGATCTTGGCATGCTATACCTTTTGGGAAAGCTCTATGTCTAAGCTACAACACAACATATGAAAATTTCAGCTCTAGGTCTGTTTTTAAGGATTTTAGAGCCCCCCCCCCCCCCTCCCAAAAAAAAGAAGTTAAATTCATATAATATAAGTTAGCGGTTAGCGTTAGCTTCTGCTTATTTTTTTAGCTGTTTAGCGGTTTAGCGTTAGCGAAGTTAACTTTTTAGTTAACAGATTAGCGGTTAGCGAAACTAACTTTTCATTTAGCTGTGCCCACCACACCAAACTTGGTGTTAAAACCTTTGAGTTAGCTCGAGTACTTGCAAAGGCTGACAAGCGCCAGTGACAGAAAGACGCTGCCACCGCACTAGATGTAGCCCTCCACATGTGCATTGTGCAACATCTGCGGACGGCCCTGTCGGTCCCGTATCGGCCTTGCGGGCCACCTCAGCCCACCAACAAAGTTGACATGACTAAGAATTCATATCATTCTTCCTGACTATAGATAGTCGTCATATGCACTTCTGAGTGACACAAAGGAAGTAGTAGACTCGAGGAGCTATTTTAGTAATAGTTGGGGACAACACCGACTAGTACACTCAGTGTTGTCTCCGTCAAGTGTGAACCCCGAGCGTGAATCCGAAGCCTCTGAGTTACTGGGTGAGACGTGAGGCGCACACAGTAGCCGGGGATAACAATGTTATAATGTGACTCATCACCCGGTCCGACAACGTTTACATTTATTTATTGATGTAGTTATGGAGGCTTTTAACGTGGAGCGAATAACACTTGTCCTGCAGTGTACAATGTAAGGCTGAAACAGTTGGTCACCACTTTATTTATCCTCTAAGTGTAAGGGTCGTCAGTATAGTGCCGGGGGTTATGAACAGTTAGGTCCTAATTTAATCATACCAGCAGACACGGGGTTGATTACACCACTTGATTATGCTTATGATTATAATTGTATCAATAATATAATTATAATCATTAAAAATGTTGATTGTGATTTGGTTTTGAGTAAAAGTCATGAAAAAATGGATTATGATTAATCATATGATTATGATTACAGGGCTAATTAAACTCTGTGTGTGTGTGTGTGTGTGTGTGTGTGTGTGTGTGTGTGTGTGTGTGTGTGTGTGTCCCATCTCATAAGAGTATGCGAGCACTTGTCAGCACCGCGAGATATCTTGGAGCACGGGACACCTAGCTCGGTAGACCACAGGTAAAACTCCACCTCACCCCCACGTCTTCTTTGACCTCCTCCTCTTCCTCCTACCTTCCCCCCTTCCTCCTTCCTCCCCCTTCACCCCCTCGGCGGCGGTCAGGACAATGGTAATGACCCAGAGCGGAAACTGTGCGAGTAATGAGACCCAAATAATGTGTTGTGTGGATCACCTGGCCTTGAGGGCATCTGTTGTGAGGGGGGGGGGTGGCTGAGGAGGGAAGGAGGGGGTGTGGCGTGAGGGGGAAGGAGGGGGTGTGGCGTGAGGGGGAAGGAGATAGTGTTAGGGGGGGGGATCTGGTTGAGGAGGGAAAGAGGGGGTGTGGCGTGAGGGGGAAGGAGGGGTATAGTGTTAGGGGGGGGGGGATCTGGTTGAGGAGGGAAAGAGGGGGTGTGGCGTGAAGAGGGAGGGAGGTGAAGACTGGAGGAGGAGATGGAGGTGAAGACTGGAGGAGGAGGTGAAGGTGAAGATTGGAGGAGGAAGTGAAGGAGGAGGAGATGGAGGAGGTCATATTATCTGTCGTAGTTGACTCCTCCTCCTCCTCCTCCTCCTGTACCTCCTCCTCCTCCTCCTCCTCCTCCTCCTCCTCCTCCAGGGTTACGGTCGCTTTTATCTGTCTCTCATTTCTGCCTTTTGTTTTATCTCCGCCTCTTTCAATTCCTCCTTTGGTGTTTACTTCATTTCTCTCATTTCCTCTTCCACCCTTCGAAGTTTTGTCTTTCTCTCATCAATTCTCTCTCTCTACCTCTCGTCTTCTCTCCCCTCTCTCATACACTTGAACACTATATTATTGAATGTGACACTGTCAAAGACTTCAGGCCACCTGGCTTATTGTATCATGAACTTTGTAATTAATACATTGGATCAGGAGTGTTTAAGGACATTCTTCCTGTTTATCCTAAATTTGCTGCTGGTCCACACTGATTAATCGTTAAATAGAATATGACTTTTACTGTGTATGAACCTCTGTCCTGCGTGGCCGTGAACAGTGATACCACCCTCAGTGTCAAGACCTGACTGAATTACCCAGAAGAGACAAACTGTACTACAAGCTTTGTCAATAAATTTGTTAAACTGTTAAAAGTTACCCGTCCCCTTGCCTCTCTGTCCCCCTTATCAACTTACACAAGGCGCCAGCTGTACACCTTAGGGGCCCGGCTGTGTGTAATATGTGAGCCTGGGGAGGGAGAAGGGACCAGAACTGTATATGGGGAGTACTGAATGGGTAGTGGGGAGGACGAGAAAGTGGTTGGGTGATGGGGAGGAAGTGACTAGATGGTTGGGAGGTTGTGGTTGGGTGGTGGGGAGGAGAGGAGGAAGTGGTGGGGAAGAGGAGGAAGTGAGGAGGAGGAGGAGAAGAGGAAGTGACTGGGTGGTGGGGAGGAGAAGGGGAGTAATTGACTTGATGGTGGGGAGGAGGAGGGGGTAGGAAGTGGCTGGATGGTGGGGAGGGGAGGAGAGTAATTGACTGGGTGGCTGGGGGGAAGTAATTGACTGGGTGGTGGGGAGGAGGACGTGACTGGGTGGGGGGGAGTAATTGACTGGGTGGTGGGGAGGAAGATATTGATATTGAAACAGAGAGAGCGAGAGAGCCTGATCCCCCTTACTGATATACACTGTACATTTATCTCCACTATGATATAACATATAGTATCATCTGGATCACTATAGGTAGTTTAGTCTAGCAACTTCATTAGCAAAGCTTGGAGTTCAATTTGCCTATTCTGAATAATTCAGTCAGGTCTTGACACTGAGGGTGGTATCACTTCTCACAGCACGCTGTTAGTAAATACATATTAGAATGTTACCTCGATTATTTTTTATTTATTTATTTGTTTGTTTATAAATTTATTTATTTTGTACATTTATATTATAAGTATATACACATTTTTACAGTAGAGTTGATATACAGTAAGTTAGTGGACGAGATACAGCACGGGTTGTGTTGGGGTGAAACAAAGAGACAGTCAGGGTCATGTTCCTGACGGCAAAATATATAATTATTGCGATGGTAATTTATATCTGAACAATATAATTATGATATAATGGTTAACAATTTTATAGTAAAAGTAAACGTGTAAAAGTGTTACAAAAATATTAATACTTTGACAATAGATATTTATAAGAGATGATTTAAAGCAAGGGAGTGTAGTCTTTGCTCGGATGTGTGGGGGTAAGTTGTTCCACACCTTCACACCGTGATATTTTATGGAGGTCTGGCACTGAGAGGGGTGCATGGGGGGTGGTCTTAGTAGCTCTGGGTGCCTTAAGTTGTATCTCTGATTATTCCGGAACTGGAAATAACTATTGTTAAACAAGTGATTGATAGATTTGTAAGCAAATAGGGCACAGCAGTAGGTGTTAATATCTTCGAATTGTAACATTTTCAAATAATCAAATTGTTCGTTTGTGTGATCTGTTTTTCAGGGAGGTCATTGTCCGTACAACTCTCTTGGCTGGTGATGGCGAGGAAGAAGGGAGTAGTGGTGGGGAGGGAGAGGAGGAGGTGGTGATGCTAAAAGAGGGACAAGTGTGGTGGAGATTCTGGGATAAGGAAGGGGGTTGGGACTTAGTGGAGGGAGAGAAGGAGGTGGTGGTGGTATAGAAGAAGCAAGGAGAAGATGTAGGAAGGAGAGGGAGAGACAATCAATTAATGACTCCTCGGATAGATCAGTGTCTTGGTGGGGTCATGGAGGTGTGTGTGTGTGTGTGTGTGTGTGTGTGTGTGTGTGTGTGTGTGGCGATGAGCGGCCATGGTCTTTGGGGAGATGATGATGATGATGATGATGATGGTAGTAGTTGTGATAATGGTGACAATACAAGTATCATCATGACAACAAATGACAATATAATGACAGACAGAAGCAAACGATAACGGCTTGACAGAACCATATGACAGCGGCGTGACGGAAACAGGTAACAGCGGCGTGACGGTATCGCCTAACGGAATGACGTGACTGAACCGTATGACAAAATGACATGACAGTAGACAGTAACGATTGACGGTAATTTGACAGGCCATGACAGGGACAGGTGGCCTCACTGTAGACCTGTAACACAACTGGCACGCGTCCAACTG
Source organism: Homarus gammarus (assembly GCA_958450375.1). Lineage (NCBI taxonomy): Eukaryota > Metazoa > Arthropoda > Malacostraca > Decapoda > Nephropidae > Homarus > Homarus gammarus. The sequence goes on from CAUDMG010000282.1 coordinate 649,088, forward strand.
CTGTGTGACCCTAGACAAACGGCATTACGCAACCCGGAGTTATTTAGAAACGTGTGCGTGCGTGTGTGTCCCCGCGGCGGCCCTAGCCAGTCAGCCCAGCCCTAGTCAGTGGTGTCAGCAGGAGACTGTCAGCAAAAACTCGTTGGTCAGCAGGGGGAGAGAAACGTTAACACAACCTGGGTTTAAAACTGAATGCCACTTTCCATGGTCTAATGAGAGGAGATTTGGCTATATCCGGGTCGCCTGTGACTGTAAATGTCTGTCTGTTTTTGTCCGTCTGACTTTCTGTTTTAGGAGAATTTAAGTGAAATTATTTGTATACTGTTTATTATTATTGTTACTATTATTATTTTTCACTATTATTATTATTATTATTATTATTATTATTATTATTATTATTATTATTATTATTATTATTATTATTATTATTGCCGTTGTTAATGACGAAGATCTGATTTTTTTACTTGTTATTTCTTGGACGGAAGATATTTTTTTTTAGAAGAAGAAAATTCAGAAATAGACAAAAAATATTGTATGAGATGCGGGTGATGCAAGTACCTCTCTTAACACATACATACATACATACATCTGGATGCAGCGAGAACGTTTACACATAGGACGCTTTCACGCAAGCCTGGACACGTGCGCATTTAGACACACACACTGTAGAGTACGTGTCTACAAACGCTAAATCACTTTCATACCCACGTGCACACAGATACTTTCAAATACGCATGAAGCGACTACACACACACACACACACACACACACACACACACACAGCGAGAATCATGGGAACAGCTTCATAAATGACCGAATATTTAAGACACCGCCCATGACACTCCCCCCTTGACACTCCCCTCTTGACACACCCCCATGACACTCCCCTCTTGACACACCCCCATGACACTCCCCCATTGACACTCCCCCCTTGACACACCCCCCTTGACACTCCCCTCTTGACACACCCCCATGACACTCCCCCTTGACGCTTCCCCCATGACACTCCTCCCTTGACACTCCCCTCTTGACACACCCCCATGTCACCCCCCTTGACACTCCCCTCTTGACACACCTCATGACACTCCCCCTTGATACCTCCCATGACACTCCTTGACACTTGACACTCCCTTCTTGACACACCCCCCTTGACACTCCCCTCTTGACACACCCCATGACACTCCCCCTTGATACCTCCCATGACACTCCCCCTTGACACTTGACGCTCCCCTCTTGACACACCCCCATGACACTTCCTCTTGACACTCCCCTTGATACACCCCCATGACACTCCCTCTTGACACTCCCCCCATGACACTCCTCCATGACACTCCCCCTTGACACTCCCCCTCTTGACACACCCCCATGACACTCCCCTCTTGACACATCTCCATGACACACCCCCATGACACTCCCCTCTTGACACACCCCCATGACACTCCCGTCTTGACACACCCCCATGACACACCCCCATGACACTCCCCCTCTTGACACACCCCCATGACACTCCCCTCTTGACACACCCCCATGACACTCCCCTCTTGACACACCCCCATGACACTCCCGTCTTGACACACCCCCATGACACACCCCCATGACACTCCCCTCTTGACACATCCCCATGACACTCCCCCTTGACACTCCCCCTCTTGACACACCCCCATGACACTCCCCTCTTGACACACCCCCATGACACACCCCCATGACACTCCCCTCTTGACACATCCCCATGACACTCCCCCTTGACACTCCCCCTCTTGACACACCCCCATGACACCCCTCTTGAAACACCCCCATGACACACCCCCATGACACTCCCCCTCTTGACACACCCCCCTTGACACTCCCCTCTTGACACACCCCCATGACACTCCCCCTTGACACACCCCCATGACAATCATATCTTGAGTCACTCCCACAGTGTCATGGGGTGAGACTTACAAGGCCAGAGGCGTAGAATTGTTGTGAGTTTGCTGAAGGTAAATATTTTTTTATGAGATTTGAATTTAACCTAACCTAACCTAACCTAACCTAACCTAACCTAACCTAATCTAATCTAATCTCTCTCTCTCTCTCTCTCTCTCTCTCTCTCTCTCTCTCTCTCTCTCTCTCTCTGTAATGAGTAATGAAAAATACCTCTGAATTACTTATTACTTTTACACTTTTTATATAAGTGAAACAAAGAACATTATAAGTGTTACTATATTTTTCCTTTGTCAGTCGTACAAGAGTGTAGTTACTTATATTACACTTATTCTGTGTAAAGTAGGATAAATAACACTAAATAACACACTGATGGTCTCAAGTGTGTGTGTGTGTGTGTGTGTGTCCAAGGTCCCTCACATGGCCCCGTGTATGGAGTCAGGGCCGTGTGCGTAATTTCAGGGTCGTGGATAAACATCGTTCATCCCATTGTGTGTATGGTCAGGGCTTCGTGCAGACAGTCATGGTCGTGTGTGTGTGTGTGTGTGTGTGTGTGAGAGAGAGAGAGAGAGAGAGAGAGAGAGAGAGAGAGAGAGAGAGAGAGAGAGACCATTCACCATATCCTTGTTACGCGTTGTTACTCTTGTGGACTGTTACTTACCTCCCCAGTTCCATATTGTTCCGTTACTGTCACTGTCATGCACTGTTACCCTTGTCCTAGCCTTGTCCTCCGTTACTTGTTCGCGTTACTGTACACTGTTACGTCACCAGGGAAGAGTGTTAGCGTTACTAGATGCTGCTTTTGTGTTACTTTCGTTACCTTTATGAGCCGTTAGTGTTACTGTCTCGTGAGCAGTGTTACGTCGTGTCTCTTTGTCTCTGTTTTAGTAACGGGTGACTGATCATTGGGCCCCAGTTTTAATAGACCCCTATTTAATATACGTCAGTCGTAATGGACCCTAGTCTTAATAGGCCCTAGTCCCAATAAGTTATATTTAGACTTGGGGCCCAGTAGGACTCATGACCACTGTAAATTAACGTATTTGTTACGTTCTAGTGTTCCGTGTTGCGTTTGTTACTGTCGTTGTTGGTAAAGGATATCCCTGTTACCTGTTACGTGGGATTGTCATTGATTTGATCTGTTAGGTACTGTTACACACACACACACACACACACACACACACACACACACTCTCTCTCTTTGTTGAGGTGTTTCGCGTTGGTCAGGTCAGTTGGCCTTGGACAGTGAGAGCCTCCTCACTGCTTCACATGATACTGGACAAAATCCCACCAGAGGGAGGCAGAAATGGGAGGGGGGACGGGGGAGGGGGGGGGGGGGAGGAGAGAGAGAGAGAGAGAGAGAGAGAGAGAGAGAAATGAATATGAATCATGACGCGGACCGCAGCTAGTTTATTGTGCACCCAATACTCATCCTGTGAGCAGTCACGCAAAAATGATCACAGAAAAGTTCACAGTTTACCGGACACCAGTGGTCAGGATATTGTGTCGAGGAATGTGAAGTGTATTTCCAGTACTTTGTTTAGGTCGGTACAAAGGAGTTGACTTAGGTATTAGATGCGAAGTGTGGGGACAGCTTTAGTATATCAGCTATCTTGTCACCAGAGATATAATGTTGTGCCATTGTATACACCGTGTGTTTGGACGTGGCCATATATTTGGCTACATATTTTACATTTAATTTTGTTCACATCTGCCTGGGGAACATACTGCCAGAGGTCGTTATATCCTAACCTTAGTCTAGCGGTTACAACATCTTGTAATCTAGTGATCTTGTTACTTGTTCCATATACATGTTTCACTTGATACATCTCATCACGGTAAACAATGGAATGACTAGTGCCTGTTTGTACTTGTCTTCTGGCTTCAAATTCATCAGCAAGTTCTTTCCTGATCACAGTTTTTAATGGTTGACTGCCCGCGAGTTTAGCTAAGGCATCAACTTTACCATGTTCACTGAGGCCTATGTGAGAGGGGCAGCAGTTGAGGGTATCAAAGGCAAGTAGTGGGGATAAGGAGTCAGTGATGAGACTGTCAGTGTCATCAACAAGTTTCAGGGCTGTGAGTATGACGAAGAGTTCAGTGTGTGGAGTGACGAAAGGGGAGGAGGAAGGGGCAGGGAGGAAAGGGGAGGAGGAAGGGGCAGGGAGGAAAGGGGAGGAGGATGGGGCAGGGAGGAAAGGGGAGGAGGAAGGGGCAGGGAGGAAAGGGGAGGAGGAAGGGGCAGGGAGAGTAGAGAGGAGGAAGGGGCAGGGAGGAGAGGGAGAGTAGAGAGGAGGAAGGGGCAGGGAGGAAAGGGAGAGTAGAGAGGAGGAAGGGGCAGGGAGGAGAGGGAGAGTAGAGAGGGAGGAAGGGGCAGGGAGGAAAGGGAGAGCAGGAGAGGAGGAAGGGGCAGGGAGGAAAGGGAGAGTAAGAGAGGAGGAAGGGGCAGGGAGGAAAGGGAGAGTAGAGAGGGAGGGAGAGGCAGGGAGGAAAGGGAGAGTAGGAGAGGAGGAAGGGGCAGGGAGGAAAGGGAGAGTAGAGAGGGAGGGAGAGTAGGAGAGGAGGAAGGGGCAGGGAGGAAAGGGAGAGTAGGAGAGGAGGAAGGGGCAGGGAGGAAAGGGAGAGTAGAGAGGGAGGGAGAGCGTGAGAGAGAGGATGACGGGTGGGTGTGGGGGGGACCATGGCCTTGCTGGACCTGATGGCTGCCACAGCGACAGTGAAAGTGTGGAGGGACGGCATGCCTACCTCCTGTCCACCCACCTCCTTGCCCGCCTACCTCCTTGCCCTCCCATCTCCTTGCCCACCCTCCACAACCCACCCTCTACAATTCAGATCCCTGCCCATCACTCAACACATCCCATTTCCCTGCCTACCTTCCACAACCCAACCCACCCCTGCCCTCCTCCTACTCACTCTTCACAACCCAACCCTGCCCACCTGCTACAACCCTCCTCCTACTCAGCTCTCCACAACCCACCCCTGCCCACCTGCTACAACCCTCCTCCTACTCAGCTCTCCACAACCCACCCCTGCCCACCTGCTACAACCCTCCTCCTACTCACTCTCCACAACCCACCTGCTACAACCCACCTCCTATTCACTCTCCACAACCCACCTGCTACAACCTACCTCCTTTCCACTTCCTATCCATCTTCTACAACTCACCCACCCACCCACCAATGACTTAGCTCAGAATGTGGATATTTCTTCAGCTGGGCAAAAGTTGTTCTACTGGAGGTGTCGCCTGGCAGCCGCTCCCCCCCTCCCCCCCCCCTCCATCATCGTTGCCAAGTCCCGATACCCATGTTGTCGTACCACTCGTGACGTCACACATGTCCTCCGTGTTTTGTTTATCTTTACCATCGATGACGTCATGGGGAAATAATAATAATTTAATATTCGGTAAAATCATAACACAAGTTTATAATTGGTTGACTGTTTACACTACAGGTATACAATTTGCAGGTAAACAACAAGAGTAAACAGTTAAGTTGATAAATATAACAAGTATTACATTATGCTTGGTTAATGATATAGAAACTTACTGATATTGATACAGTTTATTTAGCCGGGAGAACACAGATGGAGAGTGGATGATAACAACATTGACCTGGCCGAGTTAGTTGACCCCATTTAGTGCCATTTATCTCTTATGTATTTTGTTCTGACTTGAAATTGTTGGATATGAGTGGGTGAAGGAGGGAGTGTTGGAGAGAGAGTGTTGGAGAGGGAGTGTGAGGGAGGGAGTGTGAGGGAGGGAGTGTTGGAGAGGGAGTGTGAGGGAGGGAGTGTTGGAAAGGGAGTGTGTGAGGGAGGGAGTGTGTGTAAGAGTGAGGGAGAGTGTGAGGGAGTGTGTGTGAGAGTGAGGGAGAGTGTGAGGGAGTGTGTGTGAGTGTGAGGGAGAGTGAGGGAGTGTGGCCTTATGAGAGAGTGTGAGGGAGTGTGGCCTTATGAGGGAGAGTGAGGGAGTGTGGCCTTATGAGAGAGTGTGAGGGAGTGTGGCCTTATGAGAGAGTGTGAGGGAGTGTGTGTGAGAGTGAGGGAGAGTGTGAGGGAGTGTGTGTGAGAGTGAGGGAGAGTGTGAGGGAGTGTGTGTGAGTGAGGGAGAGTGTGAGGGAGTGTGTGTGAGAGTGAGGGAGAGTGTGAGGGAGTGTGTGTGAGAGTGAGGGAGTGTGTGTGAGAGTGAGGGAGAGTGTGAGGGAGTGTGTGTGAGAGTGAGGGAGAGTGTGAGGGAGTGTGTGTGAGAGTGAGGGAGAGTGTGAGGGAGTGTGTGTGTGTGAGTGAGGGAGATAACTTGGTCGAGTCCGTTGTAGCTGTAAAGAAGAAAGTGTTTTTCTCTTGACTGCGGACACCAAGTACCATAAACTTAGGTTAGGTTAGTGTTAGGTTAGTGTTAGGTTAGTGTTAGTGTTAGGTTAGGTTAGTGTTAGGTTAGTGTTAGGTTAGTGTTAGTGTTAGGTTAGGTTAGGTTAGTGTTAGGTTAGTGTTAGGTTAGTGTTAGTGTTAGGTTAGTGTTAGGTTAGTGTTTGGTTAGTGTTAGGTTAGGTTTGGTTAGGTTAATTTAGTATTTCTGTATCCAGGAACTTTTATTTAGTACACAACCTTGATGGAACTTTTCGCAAACTTACGCAACAGAGAGAGAGAGAGAGAGAGAGAGAGAGAGAGAGAGAGAGAGAGAGATGGGAATTCCCCTTGTGGTATGCATCATGGTGGTGACGTCAGCAGGCAGTAAAGGTGATGACAGAGTTTGGTGGTAGGAGAGGGTGGGTGGTGAGGGAGTGTGGGTGGTGAGGGAGTGTGGGTGGTGAGGGGGTGTGGGTGGTGAGGGGGTGTGGGTGGTGACGGAGTGTGGGTGGTGGGAGAGGGTGGGTGGTGAGGTGGTGTGGGTGGTGAGGGAGTGTGGGTGGTGAGGTGGTGTGGGTGGTGAGGGGGTGTGGGTGGTGAGGGGGTGTGGGTGGTGAGGGAGTGTGGGTGTTGAGGGGGTGTGGGTGGTGAGGTGGTGTGGGTGGTGAGGGAGTGTGGGTGGTAGGAGAGGGTGGGTGGTGAGGTGGTGTGGGTGGTGAGGGAGTGTGGGTGGTGAGGGGGTGTGGGTGGTGAGGGAGTGTGGGTAGTGAGGGGGTGTGGGTGGTGAGGGGGTGTGGGTGGTGAGGGAGTGTGGGTGGTGAGGTGGTGTGGGTGGTGAGGGAGTGTGGGTGGTGAGGGGGTGTGGGTGGTGAGGGAGTGTGGGTGGTGAGGGGGTGTGGGTGGTGAGGGGGTGTGGGTAGTGAGGGAGCGTGGGTGGTGAGGGAGTGTGGGTGGTGAGGGAGTGTGGGTGGTGAGGGGGTGTGGGTGACCTCATCTTTGCCGGAAATTCAACTTTCTAAGCTTCGATATTTTCCTTAAGGTGTGTATGTGTGTGTGTGTGTGTGTGTGTGTGTGTGTGTGTGTGTGTGTGTGTGTGTGTGTGTGTGTGTGTGTGTGTGTGTGTCGTAAACGCGATAACTGGAACAAAATTTCAGTGGGTGTAAATCAAACTTGGATCATTGTTATGGCGTACTGGACCTTGTTATGGCGCCCTAGACCTTGTTATGTACCTTGTTATGGCGTCCTGGACCTTGTTATGGCGTCCTGGACCATGTTATGGCGCCCTAGACCTTGTTATGTACCTTGTTATGGCGTCCTGGACCTTGTTATGGCGTCCTGGACCTTGTTATGGCGTCCTGGACCTTGTGATGGCGTCCTGGACCTTGTTATGGCGTCCTGGACCTTGTGATGGCGTCCTGGACCTTTTTATGGCGTCCTGGACCTTGTTATGGCGTCCTGGACTTTGTTATGGCGTCCTGGACCTGGATATGGTGTCCTGGACCTGGTTATGGCGTCCTGGACCTTGTTATGGCGTCCTGGACCTTGTGATGGCGTCTTGGATCTTTTTATGGCGTCCTGGACCTTGTGATGGCGTCCTGGACCTGGTTATGGCGTCCTGGACCTTGTTATGGCGTCCTAGACATTGTTATGGCGTCCTGGACCTTGTGATGGCGTTTTGGATCTTGTCATGGACCTTGTTATGGCGTCCTGGACCTTGTTATGGCGTCCTAGACATTGTTATGGCGTCCTGGACCTTGTGATGGCGTTTTGGATCTTGTCATGGACCCTGTTATGGCGTCCTGGACCTTGTTATGTACCTTGTTATGGCGTCCTGAACCTTGTGATGGCGTTCTGGACCTTGTGATGGCGTCCTGGACCTGGTTATGGCGTTCTGGACCTTGTGATGGCGTTCTGGACCTTGTTATGGCGTCCTGGACCTTGTTATGGCGTCTTTAACCTTGTGATGGCGTCCTGGACCTTGTGATGGCGTCCTGGACCTGGTTATGGCGTTCTGGACCTTGTGATGGCGTCCTGGACCGTGTCATGGACCGCGTTATGGCGTCCTAGACCTTGTTATGGCGTCCTGGACCTTGTGGTGGCGTCCTGGATTTGGTTATGGCGTCCTAGACCTTGTTATGGCGTCCTGGACCTTGTTATGGCGTCCTGGACCTTGTTATGTACCTTGTTATTGCGTGTTGGACCTTGTGATGGCGTCCTGGACCTTGTTATGGCGTCCTGGACCTGGGTATGACGTTCTGGACCTTGTGATGGCGTAGCGGCAGGATCGACGGTATTGTGTGTCATTGTGATGCAGAATTATGGCGCCGAGGAGTTTGTTGTGGCGCACCAGATGGACTTGTCCACCTTTACCGCCAACCTTGTTATAAGCAGCTCAGTATTTGTCTCAGTGATGAAAGATGGAGAGAAATCTTTGAGCAAGTGGCCTTTGTGTTTACATGACGTCGGTGGACTGCTGGGGACTTGTCAGATGGCCCCCAATCCCCGTGAGCCCCAGTCCTAATGGACCCCCAGTAATAATGAGCCCCAGTACTAAGTGCACCCAGTTCAGATGTGACCCAATCCTAATGAGTACCAGTCCTAATAGTTTCCGATACCATTTGTTTGGTTAGGTTAAGCCTATCGGGTCAGGGGGTCCATTTGACCTACAGATAAAGGATTTGGGCCGTCGGGAGCAGAATGTCTTCGCCTTGTTCTCGTGCTGTAGGACACGGGGGAGATATCTTAACGTCACTGGGACACGGTAGGACATGGGGGAGTTAACTTAACGTCACTGGGACACGGTAGGACATGGGGGAGATACGGTTCAGGGGGTCCTAAATTAACTCGCCTCAGTATTTCCGGCAAGCGGAACCATGGCGGCGAGGAGGAGGTACAAGGAGGAATAGGAAAGAGGAGGAGGAATGATAGGGGAAGAAGGAAGGAAAATAATAAAGAGGAGGAAGAAGAAAGAGGGAGATGGAGGAGGAGGGAGAGGAGAAAGAATAGGGAGGAGAAAATGTAAGTACTTTCTGAGTGGACGAGTGAGTGAGTGAGTGAGTGAGTGAGTGGACGAGTGAGTGAGTGAGTGAGTGAGTGAGTGGACGAGTGAGTGAGTGAGTGAGTGGACGAGTGAGTGAGTGAGTGAGTGGACGAGTGAGTGAGTGAGTGAGTGTTTTAGTATTTTAATTTGATAACAGCATCTGGGAGAGGCGAGAGGGAAGGAGGGGGGGTGTGAGTCTTGTTATTATCTCTCTCTCTCTCTCTCTCTCTGTCTCTCTCTCTCTCTCTCTCTCTCTCTCTCTGTTATTTAGCAAGCTCTCTGGGTCTGATGAAAACACACACACACACACACACACACATAGATAACACAAGTACACACGACCTTCCGAATAACACACACACACACACACACACACACACACACACACACACACACACACACACACACACACACACACACACACTATTTACATCAAGAGGACCACGAATTAATGTTTAAAAATTATCTCACAATGTTTATGTTTTATATAATTGTGTGTGTGTTTGTTTGTTTATATAATCATGTTTGCATTATCGTGTGTTTGTTTTTCATGCCCAGGTGAACACAGATTAAGGTAAGTTTGTGTATGATTCTGTATTTCTTATTATTGATATATTTTGGTCTTGTTGTATATTTTTATGTATAATTAATGTTGTGTATTTTGGCCATGTATATTTACGTATATATGTGAATTTTATATAATGTATAACTGTATAGTGATTTTATATATTATAGTTGGTGTTGTATGGAAGTATATTCTACCATATACGTTATACTACACCTTGCTGGACTTTTCGTATATCACTATATCATAATTCAGCTTTTATACTAATATTTTGTTATATGCTTTTAGTTGCCTGATATATAATAGTATACTCCTAACATACTTAAGCTGTGGGGAATATCTGGTATATCCTGGTTATATAATCTAGATAGTATACTCTGTTTATATGTCCTTATATGACACATTAATCGCTCTAGTATACTTCACCACATGAGCTGTAGTATACTCAGCCTCCTATAACACACTACTATAACATACCTCTGTTATACTCTACGATATAATGACAGTATATGCATGACTCGGCTGCATGAAGCCTCCCTTGTGCTTATCTCAAGATGTGTGGCTTCTTATCTAACCTGCTAGTGAGGCTTCTTCTGGTTGACGGAGATGAGGTGGTTGTAATGATGGTGGTTGTGGTGGTGATGGTGGTTGTGATGGTGGTGGTTGTGGTGGTGATGATGGTGGTTGTGGTGGTGGTTGTGATTGTGGTTGTGGTTTTGTTGTTCGTCTTAGTTGTGGTCATGGTTGTTGTTGTTGTAGTCGAAGATGGTTGTGGTAATTATTGGGATGGTTGTGGTAGGTGAGGAAGAGGGAGAGGAGGGAAGGTGTGGGGTGGAGGGATGGTGTGGAGTGGAGGGAAGGTGTGGGGTGGAGGGATGGTGTGGAGTGGAGGGAAGGTGTGGGGTGGAGGGATGGTGTGGAGTGGAGGGAAGGTGTGGGGTGGAGGGATGGTGTGGAGTGGAGGGAAGGTGTGGGGTGGAGGGAAGGTGTGGAGTGGAGGGAAGGTGTGGGGTGGAGGGATGGTGTGGAGTGGAGGGAAGGTGTGGGGTGGAGGGAAGGTGTGGAGTGGAGGGAAGGTGTGGGGTGGAGGGAAGGTGTGGAGTGGAGGGAAGGTGTGGGGTGGAGGGATGGTGTGGAGTGGAGGGAAGGTGTGGGGTGGAGGGAAGGTGTGGAGTGGAGGGATGGTGTGGAGTGGAGGGAAGGTGTGGGGTGGAGGGATGGTGTGGAGTGGAGGGAAGGTGTGGGGTGGAGGGATGGTGTGGAGTGGAGGGAAGGTGTGGGGTGGAGGGATGGTGTGGAGTGGAGGGAAGGTGTGGGGTGGAGGGATGGTGTGGAGTGGAGGGAAGGTGTGGGGTGGAGGGAAGGTGTGGGGTGGAGGGAAGGTGTGGGGTGGAGGGATGGTGTGGAGTGGAGGGAAGGTGTGGGGTGGAGGGAAGGTGTGGAGTGGAGGGAAGGTGTGGGGTGGAGGGAAGGTGTGGAGTGGAGGGAAGGTGTGGGGTGGAGGGATGGTGTGGAGTGGAGGGAAGGTGTGGGGTGGAGGGAAGGTGTGGAGTGGAGGGAAGGTGTGGGGTGGAGGGATGGTGTGGAGTGGAGGGAAGGTGTGGGGCGGAGGGATGGTGTGGAGTGGAGGGAAGGTGTGGGGTGGAGGGAAGGTGTGGGGTGGAGGGATGGTGTGGAGTGGAGGGAAGGTGTGGGGTGGAGGGAAGGTGTGGGGTGGAGGGAAGGTGTGGGGTGGAGGGATGGTGTGGAGTGGAGGGAAGGTGTGGAGTGGAGGGAAGGTGTGGGGTGGAGGGATGGTGTGGAGTGGAGGGAAGGTGTGGGGTGGAGGGATGGTGTGGAGTGGAGGGAAGGTGTGGAGGGAGCTAGTTACCTGTCTCCTCACCTTCGTCATTATGGGAGACCACGCCAGGAGTACGTGAGGGTGTGACCATTGTTCAAGGTTCCTCCTCCTGCTGGTGATGGTGGTAGTAGTGGTGGTTGTTGTGGTGATGGTGGTAGTAGTGGTGGTTGTTGTGGTGATGGTGGTAGTAGTGGTGGTTGTTGTGGTGATGGTGGTGGTTGTTGATGTGGTAGTGATGGTTGTTGTTGAAGTGGTGGTGATGGTTGCTGTTGTTGTGGTGATGGTGGTTGTTGTGGTGGTGGTTGTGATGGTGGTGGAGGAGGGTATTATGGTAGTGGTGGTTGGTGTTGTGGTTGTAGTGATGGTGGTTGAGAAGGAGGAGAGTGGATGAATCATGTGGATGTAGTGGGGGTGGAAGTGGATGAATGGGTGGGTCATGTGGGTATAGGATGCGATGAAAGTGGATGTCGTGTGGATGTAGGATAGGTTAGAAGTGGATAGATGGATGGATCGTGTGGGGGTCTAGGATGGAGAGGAGGGCGAGAGGAAAACAACATTAAGCTGCCACTGGACAGGGGACTCCTATAAGGATTTTCTCACATGTAGGATATCCGCTGGGGGGGAGGGGGGGGGGGGTCCTGGAAGTCTCAGACCATCAGGGGCTTCTCGTACCTCCGTCTGGGTTTCCTTTTCCGAGTTAGGTTATGTCCCCTTTGTTCCTCCTAGTTTGCTATTTACCTTCTTGTAGTAGTTCCTAGTTCCTCTTAGTTGCTATTTACGCCGTGTATTAAGTTTCTAGTCCCGTGTGTGTTGATAATTCTTGGGGATGTTAATTTCTTCTTCTTTCCCGTGAATAGTTCTCCTCGCTAGCTATTCAAGTTCCTTCAGTTCCTCTTAGTTGCTGCCTATTAAGACTGAGTGGTCCCTGTAGACTGGTGGTGGAGGTACAGTTGAACTAACAGCTGACTGGTTACATGGGTTACAGTCCCAAAAGTTCCCAACCAAACTTTACCTTTAGCTCAGTGTTAATAGAATCCACTTGTAATGGATCCCTGTGTTAATGGTTGTGGTGACGGAGACTGGAGCCTGTGTACCTGATAGTCAAAAATAATAAACTGCAAAAGTAGGAGTTAGCCATTTTGGAAGCTTCAGTGTAGATGGAGACGCCTGTATTGCATCTTATATTGTCTATCATATATACATTATATATATATATCGTGCATAGTCTTGGGTGGTAGAATAAAACGCTAACTCACTCGGAAACTCTGCCCTAACCTGCATTTTGGGAGCATTTGGTGATGAGAGCGACTCACCTCGGCCGTGCATGACGAGCCGGTGTTGAGACGGCACTTAACTGCATGACTTAACGTGAGGAAGACCGCTGCTTCCCTGGCCTGGCCTCCTGCATGTGTCTGACTCAAGCCAACAACTAAACATATCTTCCTTACTCGCCTCCTGTCCTACGGCTGTGGAGCCTCCATGGGTTACTTGTGGCGACAATGCTAACTCCTGCCCTTCACCTTGCTGCTGCTGTTCTAAGTAACTTTTGCCTGATAATTGGTCTGGGTTCTATGGCAAGAGTAACCCTCAAACAATGGCAACAACATGTCAAGACTAACCACAAGACTTCCAGGCACCAACTATGGCAAGATTAGCACTGATACTTCAAGTCTTCATGTGACAAGTTGATATTTATGTTTGTTCTCTGTCTTCACAAAGGCTTCGCGACGACGGGTCGGCCTCGGAAACCTTCACACAACCCGGCGGGGGTTAGACGAAGCCGCTCTTTCCAGGTGGGTTCCCCTCGACGTGATGACGAGTACCCGGCTCCTCTGTCGAAGGAGTCCCTCTCTGGCCAGGTCGCTCGCTATGTCAAGGAGCTGGAGCGGGGCATCCAGATGACGGTAGAGAACATGATGCCCAAGAAACACTCGCTGGCCTTAGGGGAACACCCTCGACCACCTCCTAGTCCTTCCAAAGACTCCTCCAGCCGGAGCCTCAGCTTAGGCCGCCGCCCCAAGGAGAAACTGCCGCCGACCACTCCTCTCAATGATACCAGTGACACAGGTACCTCCAAGGAGTGCGATGATCGCTCCCCCCAGCGTCACTCAGACACCCCCTCCTCCCAGCGTCACTCAGACACTGCCTCCTCCCAGCGTCACTCAGACACCGCCTCCTCCCATTGTCACTCAGACACCGCCTCCCCTCAGCGTCACTCAGACACCGCCTCCTCCCAGCGTCACTCAGACACCGCCTCCTCCCAGCGTCACTCAGACACCGCCTCCCCTCAGCGTCACTCAGATACTGCCTCCTCCCAGCGTCACTCAGACACCGCCTCCTCCCAGCGTCACTCAGACAATGCCTCTTCCCAGCGTCATTCAGACACCGCCTCCTCCCAGCCTCACCCAGACACCGCCTCCTCCCAGCGTCACTCAGACACTGCCTCCTCCCAGCGTCACTCAGACACCGCTTCCCCCCAGCGTCACTCAGACACCGCCTCCTCCCAGCGTCACTCAGACACCGCCTCCTCCCAGCGTCACTCAGACACCGCCTCCTCCCAGCGTCACTCAGACACCGCCTCCGACATCGTCCTCGATGCCGAAAAGATCTTGCCGGAGGGGGACGACTACAAGCTGGTGTTCATCAGTTCTGATTCTTCTAAAGACTCTGAACTCAATTCTTCTATAGACTCGGACAACTCAGGGTCCCCCTCGAGACGGGTGTCGAGTGCGAGCGCCGTCAACGACTCTGACACCGCCGGGTTCATCGACGAAAGTGACTGGGACTACTTCGAGTCGGAGTCGCAAGCTGGACGACGTCGTAAAGTAAATGGCGCCACCCCACGTGTGTTCAGCCCAGCCCGTGTGGACGCGAGCGTCATGACGGACGGGGAGTACCTGAGCGGCGGGGCCTCAGAGGGCGAGGAGAGCGACACAGAGTCGTCTCGGGTCAAGGATTTATCACTACAGTTGTCGTTGAGGGTACCGTCTCCTGTCGCTCCTCCCGCCCACCTCCGCCAGGACAGTGACGTCAAGGGCAAAGAGGGCGTGGGCGCCCAAAATGACCACAGCACGCCCACGACATCCGTCCCCACCCAACCTCTCCTCACACCCATCACTGCCATGGACACTAAGGAGCTGCACGCCATGTTACGACAGACGGAGGCGGTGCAAGCGGAAGCTCAAGCACTCCAGGCAGCTCTGATGGGCGCCTTCACCCCACCAGACCCTGCCCTGAGTGCCACGTCCGGCGGGCGGTGGTTCAAGAGGGGCGACTCCACTCGTAGCTCCGCCGAGAGGTCAATGGGCGAGTTGTCGTGTCACGACCAGGTGCGGGCCGCGGGCTCCCCACACGACTCCCCGGCCCTCAGGGAGTACCGCAAGAGGGTCCTGACAGAGATCCAGAACTACTACGGCGTCAACCAGGGCACCAACATGACGAGTCGCGGGCGGCTAGACTGGTACAGTTACCTCACTCAACACCACCCTCGCTCCGCCTCCCCCGCCCCTCCCGCAGCCTTATCTCGCTTATCATATCAGCGGAAAGATAAACCCAACAAACTGGTGGTGACTCGTGGACAAGGAACTAGTGTCAAGCCGTCGTCCACAGTGGGTGGCAGTGCGCAAAGGTCCAGTCGGGATATTTGTATACAAACTGATCCAGACCCCGCCGTAGTGACCTCCAGCTGTGACGAGGAACTAACACCTGAGCCCCAGAAGGTCTCCCCAGCGCCCCCTAGGCTCCTCCTGCGGGGGCCCCTCAACAACCACACCCTACAGGCCGCCGCCGCCGCCACACTGTCCTCCATGGTAAAGGCAACACCTCCAAGGACGCGGGGATACACGGAGTCCTGTGGCGGTGACGGCGGCGGTGTGAGTGTTGGCGGCGGTGGTGGTAGTAGCGGGGGCCGGGAGCGAGAGGGGGGAGAACTCACCCCCCACCTGCCTCACCCTCCCTCTATCCACCTGCACCTCACGCTAAGTCGCGAGACCTCAGTCGCGCACCCGTCCGACTCTGAGACGGATGAGAGGCTCGTGGAGTACCATTCGTCCTTCAGTAGTGATCTAGGGGGGGAGTCAACCAGTGATTTCGAGTACCAGAACGAATCTAGTGAGCGTGTGAAAACCTTGGAGACCCACCTGAGGGAGGAGAAGGAGCGTGGAGATGTAAGGGCTGGCAGGGTGTTAGGAACAGAGGCCAGCAAGGAGCATGGCGGCCGTGGAGGGGGGGAGGAGGAGGTGCCGAGGTCCCCCCGCATAGCAGCAGCAGCCAACACCACCAGCCACACCACCACCACCACACACGCACTCTCCACCACACACGCCCCCAACACAGCCACACGCACCTCCACCATCACCACACACACACCCACCACCACACACACACCCATCTCCGTCAAACACACGCCCACCATCACTATCACACGCCCGCCGCCGCCCCAACCCGCACCCAGGACCACCATGAGTGCCCCACGTCCACACCACCGTCATGGCCCACGCCCTCGCCGTCAGCCACTCCAGCAGCAGGATACACAGGGTGACCTCGACGCCCCGGAGAGAGTTATCCAGGTGGAGGGAGCATCTCAACCCGCCTCCCCGCACCTTGTCCTGCAGCCCGTCCACCACGACACCACGCCCTCCAGCAGTACCAGCGAGGCCGAGGATACCGACGAGGACGTTCACGTGTCTCGTAGTTATGATATTGTTCCTGCTGACGAGGTAGACGGTGAGAGTGAGGCCGAGGATGTCCTAACGGAGGGTGACGTGACCTCCAACCTCCTCGAGGCTGAGCAGCAGGGTGATGACTCCTCCTCGTCCTCGATCGACAGTGACACTGACGAGGACAAACACGTCAGTAAGGAGTACAGCCTCACGAGATCGTCCTCGTCTGACACGGACTTCCACAAGTCAGACGTTGACGATACCCCTGAGCACACCACCGCCGTCCTCGCCACAGTGCCCCTCGAGGACGAGGACGTGGTGGAGGCTGTGAACGCCGCCCTCATCCGTGACGTGGTGGATGAGGTGGACGACGCAGGGGCACAAGAGGCTGTGGAGGCCATCAATCACCACGTCTGTGATCTCACACTCGACGATGTTGTTATCACCTGGCCCGACGATGACGTGGTCGAGGCGTCAACAACATTGTCATTTGATACTCAAGAACAAATGGTGGGTGAGGAGAAGACGAGAGAAGATGAAAATAATTGGGGACAAAATAACGACGATAAGAGATATGTGCGGTTTAGTGACGTAGATAAAGGCGTAATAGACTCCTCCAGTGCGTTGAGGGAGGAAGATGATGATGGTGTTATGGTGGAGGAAATTACCACAAGTGTTGGAGAAAATTTGGTGAGTGGGGAGAGTACTAGTGATGGAGACAGTGGGGGAGACAGTGCTATAGGTGTGGGTGAGAGTAGTGTGGTAGTGAGCGGTGATAGTGAGAGTGTGCTCGGTGATAGTGAGAGTGTGCTCGGTGATAGTGATGTCGTCTATAGTGAACAAATTACCTTAGGCAGTGACCGCGGGGAGGTGTGTTGTGATCAGACCACTGACCCTCACACACCACCCACCTCTGACACTGTCCTCAAGTCCGAGTTCACAGTTACGCCAGAGGTCACAGTTACGCCAGAGGTCACAGTTACGCCAGAGGTCACAGCTGCACCAGAGGTCACAGCTGCACCAAAGGTCACAGTTACGCCAGAGGTCACAGTTACGCCAGAGGTCACAGTTACGCCAGAGGTCATAGCTACACCTGAAGTTGTAAGTATATCTGAAGCAGCTGTTCCTGATGTAGAAGCTAACGCTGAATTCACACCTGTATCTGAGATGGAAGTTACTCTTGAGGCCACAGCTGTACCTGAGTCATCTGCACCAGAGATTGCAGTTGTAACTGATGCATCTGCGCCAGAGGTTGCAGCTGTATCTGAGGCCACAGCTGTACCTGATGCACCTGTGTCAGAGGCCACAGCTGTACCTGAGTCATCTGCACCAGAGATTGCAGCTGTAACTGATGCATCTACGCCAGAGGTTGCAGCTGTATCTGAGGCCACAGCTGTACCTGATGCACCTGTGTCAGAGGCCACAGCTGTACCTGAGGCACCTGCGCCAGAGATTGCAGCTGTAACTGATGTATCTGCACCAGAGTTTGCAGCTGTATCTGTGGCCACAGTTGTACCTGATGCACCTGTCCCAGAGGCCGCAGCTGTATCTGAGGCCACAGCTGTACCTGAAGCACCTGCGCCAGAGGTCGCAGCTGTTTCTGAGGCAGAAATTAGATCAGAGGTCGCGGCCATAACAAAGGTGACTCCCGAGGACCCAACAGAGGCCATGGCAGCTACTGTGAAGACGGCGGACACAGAGGTCACTACTCCCACACACGACGACTCTGTTACATTACAGGAGGCCACATCAATACTGGGGGTCATAGTTACACCTGAGTCTGAGGTGGCACCAACAGACGGCCACCAGGAGGACAAGACATCCAGGTGTGGCTGCCCTCTGGAGGAGCAGGCTTCTTCAGGAGGGGATGAGGCCATGTTGAGGTTCTCAGGTGAGGCGGTCGTCACCCCAGGGGGAGAGAAACAGCCTCAGGAGTCGTCCCCGGGAGACCCTGTCTGGGACACCTGCCACACCTGTACAGCTAGTGCAGGTGTTGTTGCCGAGATGGAAGAAAGGGAGAGGGAGAGTGAGAGTGTGGGTACTGTGCCCCCAGGGCCCAGCAGCCTGCCCGGGCACACCAGGGAGAGTGAAGAACCATTCCTGGGAGAAAGTGAAGGGGCGGAGTATGGTGCTGAAAGTAATGGGGTGATGGAGGGTGAGGGGCCCGGACCTGCTGGCACTCATGCTGACGCCGGAAGTGAACAAGTGGAACACAGCACCGCGGTGGCTCACAGCTGCGGCCACACATCAGTAACACATGACGCGCCCGCGGGCCCGCACGTGTCAGCCGCCGCTCCCCACACTGTGAGTGACGTTACCAGTGCACCAGCGGACACGGCGCCGCCCGGAGAGGTACGTGGCTCCCTCCAGCAGGATATAATACAGTGTGATATTACCAAAGTGAAGAAAGACTGTGTCGAGGGAGAGTCTAGTGAGTCAGGTCACTCTAGTGCTGGTGAGAGTGAGGTGGAGGGGGACGACCCCGGTAATGTGGTCAAGATCAATGTGACGGAGGACGACGGCGTCAGCATCCCCGTCAGCGTGTTGGGCGAGGGTGTGGGGCAGGAAGTGAGGAGGTTCGCAGTGAGGCGGGTACGCTCGCCGGAGATAGTGTCGCGCCACACCCCACCAGTGCCCTCACGACGCACCAAACGTTCCTCCTCCTCTGACGGCGTCTCATCCTCCTCTGACATTGAGCGTTCTGACGCCGACGCAAGTGACTCCGCCGACACCGTGGTAGAGGGAGGTAAGCTGCACGCTGAGCTGCGCAGGTTCGCACTCCACCAGCGCCGCCACGACCACGACGACAAGGGTCGTGATTCTGACGGTCCTTCATCAGCTGACTCCGTCCTCCACGGTGCCGACAGCGAGTCTCAGTGTTCCGACAACAGCGAGGAGGGTAACCTGGTATCCATTGTGTCTGTCGGGGATGAAGACGACCACACCACGCGCATGTCCTCCCAGGGCAGGATATACATCAGGTCAGACTCCACGGACTCCGATGTACAGATTAAACCAACGTGTATTGTGGTGACAGGGTCGTCAGGGGCGGAGTCCGGAGAGGACGGTGACGCTGAAGGTATCAACACTAAGCGTAATATCAAGAATGAAGGTAACGACGTCACCATTCTAGAGGTGACGAGTGACGTACGACGTGGCCACGTCATGTCAGTGCATGTCACAAGTCCAGACTCCTCCCGCAGTGCCTCGCCTGCACGGAGGAGTCAGGTTAGCGAGCTGCAGTCCATGATCCTGACAACTCGTGAGCGTCAGCAGCAGTTCCGAAGGTCCCCGACAGAGATGAAAGAGTCGTCCTCGAGTCTGACCAACTACTTCACACTCACACTGGGCACAGACTCACCTCACGCTCCCAGAAGACTCAACAAAACTCCAGAAATTCGTCGTCGTAAAATTGACCGTCCTGAGACCTTGGAATCGCCCGCCCCCACAAGTCCCACAAGCCCAGCTCAAACCCCTGACCACTCCGAGGGGGATCTCCTGGCCTACGAGGAACACCACGGCATCGACATCGAGGAAGAGTACACTAACACCCAGGAGTATGACTCGTGGGAGGATGGAGAGAGAACAGTCACCTTCCCTGAGGAGATCGAGTTTGACGAAGACGTCTCGTTTGATGAGGTCAATCAGGAGTTTGTCGAGGGGGGCGAGTTCGATGGTCAAGATATTTATATCGAACATGAGGCTGAGGGACGCTTTGACTCCATCGAGGATGTCGAGTCTGTCAACAGTGAGTCGAACTACAGCGAATCTTCAGGCGACGAGACCTACGACCGAGAGATCGAACTTCGTGGGTACTGTAACAGAGCTATCGACTTCACCCTTCACACCATCATTGAGGAGAGCTGCGAGGAGAGCGATTACGAGAGAAAGCCGAAAGAGGAAGATGGGGCCAAGGCCGACCCATCTGAGCTGGAGAAGTACTTTTACTTCGACCTTGGTAACGGTCCCGCTGACTCCAAGAGATATGCCAACGAGGAGAGTGAATACAGCGACACTTTCTCCGAGACCTCGAGCTCCATCTTCAGCGAGGGACTCGATGTTGACCCCAATAATGAAGAGGACGTTGATCCTGCCGAGCTGGCGTCATCCAGGCTAGAGAAGTACTTCCTGACGGGGTTCTTGGGGCTTGAGCGCCAACCGTCCATCAGGTCCATGGGTGAAGACTCTGAGCTCCACACTGACGAGAGTGGGTCCGTCGGCAGTGACTCAGAGGGGTCACCCAGCCCCGAGCAGCCCCGAAAGAAGCTAGTTAGACGACCTCGGGGGTTTCGTCCAGGCGTCATCAATAGATCTTTGGCGACGGCCGAGCGATGGGATGGCTCCCCGAGTGATGGGTCGCACCACTCTGAAGGGGATGATGTGGACAGGACCTTGGTGAGTGGTGAGGACGAGGGGTCCACAGAGTCCGAGGAAACAGCATTCGACAAGGGAGATGGACAGTTCGATACCATAAAGCGAAGAAAAAAGAAAAAGGGTTCAGGGGATTATTCCGACAAGAAGTCCGACAGTGATAAGAGTGAACTGAGAACGCTGGAGCAACACGAGATAGAACACAGGGAGGAAATATGTGAGCTGAAAAATTCGGAGGCACTCAAGTCTCTGGTGCATGAAGGAGAAAAAGTGACAAAACGTGTGACAATTGAATGTGATAGAGAGAGCAGAGAGAGGTGTGACGAGAGAATGGAAAAGGAAGGTGACCTCTCGGACCGGAAGTACCTAAGTCGAGACAGTGGTTTCATTGGGAGTTCTGACGACTTGTTAAAGGATAAGCCCGAGGACAACCTCAAGGAACATAAGTCTCGCTTGTCCTCAGAGTCCAGCGTTGAGGATGGTGAGTCCTCCTCGAAAAGAAACGACCAGGCACAAAACGTGTCGAGTAAGAATGAAGAGAGCAAGAGCGACAGTTTCGACAACGACAGCAACAATAACAAATCAGAGAACGAGGAGCGTAGTAGCGGGGACGGCAAGGTGTCGAGGTCGAGCACTGGCTCCTCCGTCGACCTGCCGCCCTTCTCCCCCGACAAAATAAGGAACAAGATCTGTCGCAAAGATTCCTTTAACAACTGGAGCTCTGACGAGGAGACCAACATGATGATGAACAAGATGCGCGCCTTCTTCAAGACTATGATCTCCAACACCCGCGAGGCGCCTAAGGGGCATCGGGTCAAGCCTCCACAGTTACTGGCATTTGAAGCCAAGTTAACGAATCTCATGAAGACGGTGCCTGGCATCAATGACTCGCAGGTGAAAGAGATCGTCGAGTACCTGAGCTCGGAGGACACCTGGAGTGACTCCTATGATTCCTCCGACTACACTAGCAGTGACCTGGAGGGCGCCTATGCCCTTCTTGACCAAGCAGATCCGGAGATGAGGAGTGACTTACAGGAACAGATCTCCGCTTCTTGTCAACAAATAATTCAGAAGTTTGACCAGAGTCGCGAGCCAAGTGACACTGACAGCACTCACTCGCTCTTCGATGGACGAGCGTGTTCTGAGAGCTCTGAAGACGCTTCTCCCTCCAGCAAGGACACCGCGTTTGTGTACCAGCGGCTTATGTCCTCCATCTCCCGCCTGAAGCCTGACAGTGACAGGGGGAGCATAGGGTCCGGGTCACAGGGCGCCTCGCCGCCCCTGCTGGCTAAGGTGATGCACCACATAGGTAACCGCCTGGTAGCTCTCATGCACGAGGTGTCTGGTGGCAGTGAGAACGGAGACGACGACTCCCTCAGTGGCGGCCACCCCGTCACCTCCAGCCCAAAGGTTTCACTCTTCATCCCCAAGAAACATAAATCCGTCGATTCCATTTCCATCGACTCCTCCGTTGAGAAAAGCTCCTTAACCAGCACTAGTTTTGAGTCAGAGGACAGTCCCACCGACACCGAACAGTCCCCTGAGTCTGACCCCGGCACACCCAAGGCCCGCAAGCGTCATGGACCGCTCTCGATCATCAGCGAACGGTCCTCGGCGGAAGATTTCACCTCCCTGGAGAGTCAACGTACCGTGTTTGCCTCTCACGATTCCCCGCGGCACCAGGCCCGCCTCGACGCCACCCGTCCTCAGCACAACACGACGTCAGAGCGCAGCCTGGAGGAGCGAGGAGTGACTAACATACAGTACTTCGTGACGGAAGGCAGCAACAATGAGGTGGAAGTCTGGCAGAGCGTCACGATTGATGAAGACAAATTCGACGCTCGGGAGCTTCATGGTGTGCCACGTGCACGACGTAGTGCTCGACGGCAGGAGGCCAGGAAGGCCAAGAGCCACATGAGCCTGGAGAAGATCCACCAGGAAGAGGTTAAGGCCACGGGCGAGAGGTCAGAGTCACTCGGGGACCTGCTGGACCGCGTCCGTTCTTCAGAATTCTCGAGTAGCTACGAGCAGCTAGACTCAGACTC
Source organism: Homarus gammarus (assembly GCA_958450375.1). NCBI lineage: Eukaryota > Metazoa > Arthropoda > Malacostraca > Decapoda > Nephropidae > Homarus > Homarus gammarus. The sequence continues at coordinate 671,877 of CAUDMG010000282.1, forward strand.
TACACTCAAGGCGTCGGACTCGCTGGACCGACACATCGGGAGTAGTTCCTCAAACATCCGTTTGAATGCCTCCAGTCGTGGGTCCCTCACCACCAGCAGCCGGGGCAGCCTGGCGGCGTCTAGTCGGGGTTCCCTAAACGCCGGTTCCCGAGGCTCCCTCCAGGGATCTTCCGGTCCCGAGGAGGAGGATGAAAAGAAGCCCAAAAAGCTGAATTTCTTCCGGTACGCCAGACGATCATCCATGCCGGACACAAGCAAGGATCGCATGTCACCAGAAGTCCGCTCCACAACACTACCTCGATCTAATCCCACCCAGGTGGCCTCCACGGCCTCCCTCCCACGATCTCAGTTCGCCCTCCTCAACAAGACTAATTCGTCCGTCACTTCCTCCACACACACGCCCTTCGCCTCTCCTCCCTCTACCCTGGATAGGGCATCCATCACGGGACCTCGTTCTGCTCGTTACCACGCCCCAGGATATCGTCCACCCCCACCCACCACGCTTCCCAAACGCATCATCTCCACCTCCGGCTTCACCTCCCTCAGGAAGGACGCGGTGAGCAGCTGGGCGCCTCAAGGTAAGACAAAACACCATTTAATGACTTTTCACCTTCTCACGCACGACCCATGAGTCATGGCGTCGAGTTCTTGTCAGTAATTTTCGTCCCCACCATCAACTGTGTGACACATTTCACAGGTTTTCTCACACGATCTGTGTAAGGTTTTAATTATCGTGAAATTCTTAAACGAATTTGCAGACAGATAATATGTAGGAGAAACTGTAGGGGTTGATGTTATGCAATTAACACTTTTCCCCCAATGTATTATAGTTAAGTTCTCGATCTTAATCATCATCTTAGACGTGTTTGAAGATACAATAGATGGGAGGAAAAAACATAAAAAAATTAAATTTTCGTAGTTATTGTTTTATATCTATACAGACAAATTAATTTATGACCTGTACAGAGAAACGTGACCTTACTGTAGTGTACAGTAGAGGCTCACGGCCACCGCCTACCTTATAGTCTCTTTGTTTTGTTACTCTGAAGCTGACGGTCAGTGTGTTTGTTACTCTCAAGCTGACGGTCAGTGTGTTTGTTACTCTGAAGCTGACGGTCAGTGTGTTTGTTACTCTGAAGCTGACGGTCAGTGTGTTTGTTACTCTGAAGCTGACGGTCAGTGTGTTTGTTACTCTGAAGCTGACGGTCAGTGTGTTTGTTACTCTCAAGCTGACGGTCAGTGTGTTTGTTACTCTCAAGCTGACGGTCAGTGTGTTTGTTACTCTGAAGCTGACGGTCAGTGTGTTTGTTACTCTCAAGCTGACGGTCAGTGTGTTTGTTACTCTGAAGCTGACGGTCAGTGTGTTTGTTACTCTGAAGCTGACGGTCAGTGTGTTTGTTACTCTGAAGCTGACGGTCAGTGTGTTTGTTACTCTGACGGTAAACTTCCTTATTTCAAACTTTTTTCTCATATCTTGAAAGTTAATGTTTTCAAACAGTTTGTATTTTCACATTAACTGTATCCTTAACTGTGTCCTTAACTGTGTGTCCTTAACTGTGTGTCATTAACTGTGTCCTTAACTGTGTGTCCTTAACTGTGTCCTTACTGCGTCCTTAACTGCGTGTCCTTAACTGTATCCTTAACTGTATCCTTAACTGTGTGTCATTAACTGTGTCCTTAACTGTGTGTCCATAACTGTATCCTTAACTGTGTGTCATTAACTGTGTCCTTAACTGTGTGTCCTTAACTGTGTCCTTAACTGTGTGTCCTTAACTGTGTGTCCTTAACTGTAGGATATAAAATGATTTCCGATATAACAACATTAATTCGAACCTTATGTATGATAGCGTATAATGGTATATGATGATGTATGATGATGTATGATGGTGTATAATGGTGTATGATGGTGTATGATGATGTATGATGGTGTATGATGGTGTATGATGATGTATAATGGTGTATGATGGTGTATGATGATGTATGATGGTGTATAATGGTGTATGATGATGTATGATGATGTATAATGGTGTATGATGATGTATGATGGTGTATGATGATGGTGTATAATGGTGTATGATGATGCATGATGGTGTATGATGATGTATGATGGTGTATAATGGTGTATGATGATGTATGATGGTGTATGATGATGTATGATGATGTATGATGGTGTATGATGATGTATGATGATGTATGATGGTGTATAATGGTGTATGATGATGTATGATGGTGTATGATGATGTATGATGGTGTATGATGATGTATGATGGTGTATAATGGTGTATGATGATGTATGATGGTGTATGATGATGTATGATGGTGTATAATGGTGTATGATGATGTATGATGTATGATGGTGTATGATGATGTATGATGGGGTATAATGGTGTATGATAGCGTATAATGGTGTATGATGATGTATGATGGTGTATAATGGTGTATGATGTATAATGGTGTATGATGATGTATAATGGTGTATGATGATATATGATGGTGTATAAATGGTGGGCGGGGCCTTACTGTACACAGGAAGAAGTAAATAACAGTGGCTTGTTTATATTGAACCCCACACTGAACCCCCACATTGAACCCCCACACTGAACCCCCACATTGAACCCCCACACTGAACCCCCACATTGAACCCCCACACTGAACCCCCGCACTGAACCCCCACACTGAACCCCCACACTGAACCCCCCACATTGAACCCCCACACTGAACCCCCACATTGAACCCCCACACTGAACCCCCACATTGAACCCCCACACTGAACCCCCACACTGAACCCCCACACTGAACCCCCACATTGAACCCCCACACTGAACCCCGTCGTGGATCTCAAATGAACGCGAATTCGAAAGTGGATTTTTTAATTAAAACTACGTTAGGTTAGGTTAGGTTAGGTCGTGTTTTACTGTGGAAGGTTAGGTTAGGTCGTACTTTACTGTAGTAGGTTAGGTCGTACTTTACTGTGGTACGTTAGGTCGTGTTTTACTGTGATAGGTTAGGTCGTACTTTACTGTGGTAGGTTAGGTTAGGTTAGGTTTTACTCTGGTAGGTTAGGTTAGGTCGTACTTTACTGAGGTAGGTTAGGTCGCACTTTACTGTGGTAGGTTAGGTTAGGTTTTACTCTGGTAGGTTAGGTTAGGTCGTACTTTACTGTGGTAGGTTAGGTTAGGTTAGGTTTTACTCTGGTAGGTTAGGTTAGGTCGTACTTTACTGTGGTAGGTTAGGTTAGGTTTTACTCTGGTAGGTTAGGTTAGGTCGTACTTTACTGTGGTAGGTTAGGTTAGGTTTTACTCTGGTAGGTTAGGTTAGGTCGTACTTTACTGAGGTAGGTTAGGTCGTACTTTACTGTGGTAGGTTAGGTTAGGTTTTACTCTGGTAGGTTAGGTTAGGTCGTACTTTACTGAGGTAGGTTAGGTTAGGTTAGGTTTTACTCTGGTAGGTTAGGTTAGGTCGTACTTTACTGTGGTAGGTTAGGTTAGGTTAGGTTTTACTCTGGTAGTGCCGTGTTATCTACCTCCCCACCAGCGGTACTTTAAACGACCCTCAAACACAGGAAATAATTACTCTGTATATCACTCCAGCTGTTGAATAGAACACACACAGGAAATAATTACTTACACGTTATTAATTTATCTCATACTTAAACAGAAAACAAACAGAGGAAATTAAAAAAAAACATAAATTATAAAAAAAAACGGAAATTATAAGAAAAACAGGGAAGTTACAAAAAAAACGGGAATAATGAAAAAAAAAACAGGGAAGTTACAAAAAAAACGGGAATAATGAAAAAAAAACAGGGAAGTTACAAAAAAAAAACAAGGGAATAATGAAAAAAAACGGGGGAATAATGAAAAAAAAACAGGGAAGTTACAAAAAAAACGGGGGAATAATGAAAAAAAACGGAAGTTACAAAAAAAACGGGAATAATGAAAAAAAACAGGGAAGTTACAAAAAAAACAAGGGAATAATGAAAAAAACAGGGAAGTTACAAAAAACGGGAATAATGAAAAAAACGGAAGTTACAAAAAAAATGGGAATAATGAAAAAAAAACGGAAGTTAAAAAAAAACAGGGAAGTTACAAAAAAGGGAGAAATTATCACGGTAAAATATATCAAATCCGGTGATATTTTAACCAACAGATTCCTATTTTTTTTTTTTTTTTAAGAATTTCAGGAACACAGAGATGACGAGGAAGTTATTGGTTCTTGTTAATTGTATGGTAATAATAAGGCAATTTGGTAGTTAGGGAAATAGGGATAAAATAATGATAGAGAGGGTTATTAATCATGGTAGAAAGAGATGCTGTTAATGGTAGGAGATTTACGTAATTACTTTATTGATTCGCTAATCCTCTGAGGCTATGGTGAATTGGTGATTAGGTCTTGTGGGTCGTGATTAGTAAGACTGGGGGGGGGGGGGGGCTGTCACTGTGTATGTCGCAGGTGTGTGTGTGTGTGTGTGTGAGTTAACGGGGTCTTAAGCGGGTTACTCTCACACGCACACGCCCAGACACACACGCATATTCACTCATACACACAAACGTTCACACATTCATACACAAACATGCATACACTTACATACATACATACATACATACATACATACATGATGTCGAACTCAAGTCAAACTAGCTAGTCGGACATTGAAATGGAGGAGGAGGAGGAGGAAGAGAGTAGGAGGAGGAGGAGGAGGAAGAGAGTAGGAGGAGGAGGAGGAGAGGAGGAGGAGGAAGAGAGTAGGAGGAGGAGGAGGAGGGTACTAATATATTCTGTCTGTGTGTGGCACAAGGTTTACCCCAGCCAGTACCTCTGTCGAATATTGATCTAGTTCTTCCTCTTACCTGAGTACTTACCTTGCCCTACTGGAGTACTTACCTATACTTGCCTTACTGGAGTACTTACCTTGCCCTACTGGAGTACTTACCTAAACTTGCCTTACTGGAGTACTTACCTATGCTTATCCTACTTACCTACTTACCTATCCTATAATAAAACTCGGTTAAAAAATGGAAGGGTCGGGTTTAATTCAGGTTTACTCGGGTTTATTTAAACATGGAGCAGCCTCGTGTGCTTGTTTTAATCCCTCCATAAAAGTGGTTGAGGAGTCTTAGGTGTTGGTTGGGTGACCGGTAATAAAGTCAGGGAAAAAACTCACAATTTTGGCTAGGAAAAAAGTCACATTTCCATTAAACACCACAGATACTAATTAAAGTAGTTAAACAAATTGTATTTTGAGTCGCTTATTAACTGAGAATACAAAACAATGAAACAAAAACATTTATGTCAGTCGTTTATTGGCAATATATAACATGTACACATTGAAAACAACTTACATAACAGCATGGCATTACATATATATTTAGTGTTGATGATTAATATTCCAACCGACGCCACGAAGAAGATCTGTTAGTCTTGTGGTCCTCCCGTCGAGCAACACACGAAGACGTTCTTGTAGCTGCTTGATAATGGTGCTCACTGTCGCTTCTTCAAACTGACACCATTCAATGACGCGCCAGATTGAGGGATGGTGGTGGCCGACGAGGTTGAACAACTTATTATTCCACCCTTCACAAATGTTGTTGGTACGAGCAGTGTTGTTCATGCCCATTCCATAGGTGTGGGGCGACTTTTTTTCTGTGACTTTTTTTACCTGGATTCTTGGTTGTGGGTCGTGGTTTCGGTTTATTTGGTTTAATGTGGTGTAAATCCTCGTTTATGAAGTATAGTGTGGTGTAAATCCTGGTTTATGAGGTATAGTGTGGTGTAAATCCTGGTTTATGAAGTATAGTGTGGTGTAAATCCTGGTTTATGAAGTATAGTGTGGTGTAAATCCTGGTTTATGAAGTATAGTGTGGTGTAAATCCTGGTTTATGAAGTATGGTGTGGTGTAAATCCTGGTTTATGAAGTATAGTGTGGTGTAAATCCTGGTTTAAAGCCTCACACCTCCACCAGACAGGTTTAATTAATTTGCTAGTAGTATTACAGGTAGGAGAGGTTAACCTTACCTCACCGTGCTGGGTTTACTAAGCAAGGGAGTAAACCTAAGCCCTGGTTTTACCTCCTTTGACTCATGAACCAGACACGACGTGTGAAGGCCAGTGCTGGTGGTCCTCCCTCCTGACTGACAAACACATGATGCTTCCTTGTGTGTGTGTGTGTGTGTGTGTGTGTTTTATTATTTTAATTTGTTATTACTATTATTATTATTTTAATTAGTATTATTATTAGTAACTGTAGTAATAATAATAGTAGGAGTCTCTAGTCGTAGTAGTAGTAGTAGTAGTAGTAGTAGTAGTAGTAGTAGTAGTAGTAGTAGTAGTAGTAGTCGTAGTAGTGTAATAATAAGTAGTGAGAAGTAGAAGTAGTAGAAGAAAAAGAAGCAGAGAATTCTTATTACTAACGGCACAACACACACCCAGAACGTGTACCATAAACTACAGACACCCCTAACTGTACGTGCCTTGGTGTCTGCTGTAACCTAAATGTACTTTGTATTCAGGGTTTACTGTATTTTCCTCTTGTATTATTTAGAGTTTGTGTGGGGGGGAGGGAGGACTCAGGGCATCTGGCCAGGTGTGATAGAATGGAGGTAGGGAGAGGGGAGGGTGGGGGGGGGGTGATCAGAGAGGGGGAAAGCAAAGCAGCTGTGGTGTGAGAGGGGGGGAAGGTGGTGGAGAGGAGAGGCAGGTGTGCTGATTGGGGCTACAGGATCATTAAATAATCAATAATTTAACGGACAAACACACACACACACAGGTAGGTCAGGTCACAGGTCACGGAGATTATCCCAGATTATCTTAGGTCAACCAGAAGATAGTCAACCTTAGCTATATTCAGTGTTGTATTATATGGTATAGCACTACACTGGACTTGCCATACTGCATATTGGCCAGCTATACTGTATATTGGCCTGCTATGTAATATACTCCATTCATGTTGTAGCTCTGTAAAGGTCTGGGATTGTATATACCTTCATGGCATAGCTCTAACTCCTGCTATACGTATTTGCTACAGGTGTAAACTGGTTAACGGGGTTCTAGATCATGGCGTACTGGGTGATCAAGTTTCTCGTAACGGGGTTAGTTTGAAAGTAGTTTAATTTAAATAGCCATTATATTCATTAACGGGGTTAGTTTGAAAGTAGTTTAATTTAAATGGCCATTATATTCATTAACGGGGTTATAAATAATCAAGGGACTGATTAACGGGGTTCTCAATAATGCTGAGTGTTGCCAGATCAGCGTCAACAGTATTTAGAATAAACAGTTTTGGGTAACACAGCCGAGTTGACGAAGGGTTGAAGGTCGGGTCTGGTAACAATGGCAGAGTGGTGAAATGGTTGGTGCTTTTATTTTCGCTGTATAAATTTTTGTTTCTCGTATTATGAAACAACGTGTGGGTGTATCAGTGATTGGAGAATGTATTATGGAGTCATTTTGATATTAATGATGATGTTTAAGATAGTGTTGTTATTTTAGGTATATTTTTTAATTGTTAATGTTTGTTGTGGAGGGAAACGGTGCTATAGCATTTTGGGATCAAGTTCGCGCGCTATTTCAGTCTGGTGTCTGACTCAGCGTTCCTGGAATATTTTTTTTTTAACTATTTTCATTCTACACGATGTCACTCCCTTAGAATGAACCCTAATAACATTCCTGGGTTCCAAGAAATCAGCATTTTATTCATCTTGTATTAAGTTATTCCGACAAAAAACGCGCCTAGCTTCCCAATACTTTACCATCACTTCCCACAAGGTAAGACCAATACCAGTAATTTTATTGATGAAAGGAGAAGTGGGTCACTGAAGTAAAATGTTCATATCACTGAAAAAAATCCCGCTGATGGAGGAAATTGGCGCGAAGTGAAGTTCCTTGACTGTCGAGCGTCTGAGAAAGTGGCGCCAACCGGAACCTTGGGAGGGTTGCCGGGGTTCACTGGAGGAGACTGCCATATACTACCAGCAGGGGAAGCACATGTACTGTATTATGTCTCGTTACGTTTTATGGTTCATTAAAAGTCACTATTCTGTTCATTAGGTTAGTAATATGTAAGTAGAGATCGATAATAGAGTTGAATTTTCAGTTGTGTTGTGATAGTGGTGAGGGAGGGGCGTGTTCTAGATACCATTATATAGGCTTCTACGATATACTTTACTTCGTACCATTTATTTAATTTTACTTAAGCTTACGTACTGTTTGTGGATTAATAATATCGATGACAATACAAGGAAGAGTAGTAAAGGAATGTCTCAATATCCGTCTCGTCAACACATCACCAAGTTATCGTCTACGTTATCATAACATTAACCTATTTGCATGATGGTAGTGCATGATCATTGGGTGAGTAATCCAGAAGCTATTTGCGTCCGTAACATCATTTACTGTACATCAGAGTCATCACCGATCTCATTATAATTAACTTACCGCCTTTACCTTTAGAACGAGGCGTCTTCAGGAGCGTGTCTTGAAAATTTAATCATAAGGCTACAATTGTAATTTACATAGAGTAAGAAGCCGCTGGAGAAAGTTGATAAGAAACCCAAGAGCAGTGGAGTGAGGCGGGAGTCGTCACTACAAGTTTCGGACGATGTCTCCTGCCTGTCTCCGCCACCGTCAAGGCGGCCAATGTTGGGAAAATACCACGGACAATATCGCTAAACCAGTTATTATCTTTAAAAGCAGATGGTCAATTCGTAAGCTATTTAACATATTGTAATGTATGTTACTTAATGACTCTAAGGTTATGTTTAATTGTTTTACGTCATTTGAGAAAATAGGAATAAACGGTCGTGGTCGATTATTAACATTAATTATTGTACCCCACTGCCTCCATCGCTAACATTAGAGAATCCAATCCAGCTGGTGTGGGATCTCGCTAAATACCAAATTGATTGTGGCTAATTACTCATTACTTTCTAATAACTGTGGTGTAGTGTACAAGAGTGAGGGAGACGTGATTGTGGTGACTGTGGTGGTGGTGACTGTGTGGTGGAGGTGAGTGAGTTACTCCGCCGTAGTGTGAAAGTTGAGACGCCTGCCAGGTCTTCACATCTTCTTTCGAAAGTTTGAGTGAATTGGTTTTGTTCTGAATATTTTATGTAGAGAAATTTTCTTATGGTTATTAAGATTATTATGATTTACAATGGCGTCATGACATTTATTCTCATTAACTCAAAACATTTATCTAGTTATTATTTTTATTAAAGTATTTATCTTATTTCTTAACTACACTTATTATTTATTTATCTGTTATCACCGTTTATATCTTAATTATTTTAACAATTATTCATCTCCCTTTATAGTGAAACCTCTATTTAATGAACTGTATGGAGACGAAAGTGCGTTATATCGAGGGTCCGTTATATTTAGAGAATTTTTTATGTGGTTTCAGTACTCTATTAGCGAGACCTTTGTGTGGGTGGGCGTGGAGGGAAGGAAGGAAGGGGGGGATAGAGGGAGGGGAAAGTGGGAAAGCATGAAAGGGAATAAAGGAAAAGGGAAATAAAAGGGAGAAGGAGGGAAACAGGGGAAGGAATAAAGGAAGGAGTGGATAGAGGGAAGGGAGGAAAGGAACGAGGGAGAGATGGAAGAGAGGAGATATAATTTAGAGAGAAGGTGATGGGAGAGGGTGGTAAGGGCTGGTGGTGGTAAGGGCTGGTGGTAGTGGTGGTAAGGGCTGGTGGGAGTGGTGGTAAGGGCTGGTGGTAGTGGTGGTAAGGGCTGGTGGTAGTGGTGGTAAGGGCTGGTGGTAAGGGCTGGTGGTAGTGGTGGTAAGGGCTGGTGGTAGTGGTGGTAAGGGCTGGTGGTAGTGGTGGTAAGGGCTGGTGGTAGTGGTGGTAAGGGCTGGTGGTAGTGGTGGTAAGGGCTGGTGTTTGTGGGGGTAAGGGCTGGTGGTAGTGGTGGTAAGGGCTGGTGGTAGTGGTGGTAAGGGCTGGTGGTAAGGGCTGGTGGTAGTGGTGGTAAGGGCTGGTGGTAGTGGTGGTAAGGGCTGGTGGTAGTGGTGGTAAGGGCTGGTGGTAGTGGTGGTAAGGGCTGGTGGTAGTGGTGGTAAGGGCTGGTGTTTGTGGGGGTAAGGGCTGGTGGTAGTGGTGGTAAGGGCTGGTGGTAGTGGTGGTAAGGGCTGGTGGTAGTGGTGGTAAGGGCTGGTGTTTGTGGGGGTAAGGGCTGGTGGTAGTGGTGGTAAGGGCTGGTGGTAGTGGTGGTAAGGGCTGGTGGTAGTGGCGGTAAGGGCTGGTGGTAGTGGTGGTAAGGGCTGGTGGTAGTGGTGGTAAGGGCTGGTGGTAGTGGGGGTAAGGGCTGGTGGTAGTGGTGGTAAGGGCTGGTGGTAGTGGGGGTAAGGGCTGGTGGTAGTGGTGGTAAGGGCTGGTGGTAGTGGGGGTAAGGGCTGGTGGTAGTGGTGGTAAGGGCTGGTGGTAGTGGTGGTAAGGGCCGGTGGTAGTGGTGGTAAGGACTGGTGGTAGTGGTGGTAAGGGCTGGTGGTAGTGGGGGTATGGGCTGGTGGTAGTGGTGGTAAGGGCTGGTGGTAGTGGTGGTAAGGGCTGGTGGTAGTGGTGGTAAGGGCTGGTGGTAGTGGTGGTAAGGGCTGGGGTCAGAACTCCACTATAATTTCTCACCGGAACTGAAGAACCACACTCCCACTCTGGTCACCGTGTACGTGTCTCTGTACGTGTCCGTATGTCTACCTACGTGTCTGCGCGAATGTTTCCCTATACGTGAATCTGTGTTTATGTCTCCCTGTACGTGTCCATGTGTACTTGAGTCCTTATTTGTACGTGTTGACACTTAATTTTGCCCTTGACTGCTTGTGTACGTTTTTACTTACGTGTGTAATTGTACATGTGTGTATGTGGTGTCTCACGTTACTCTCACCTGCCGCTAATAACACCTGGCCATATTGATAATTAGTTGCATCGTCTGGAGGCTGTTTCTGAGGAGGGTGGAGGGAGGTAGAGGAAGGAGGGGGTGGGTGAAGGAGGGGTGGGGGTGGAGGGAAGGAGGGGGTGGGTGAAGGAGGGGTGGGGGTGGAGGGAAGGAGGGGGTGGTGAATTCACAAAGGTTCAGACGCTGTAAATTTCGTGAGAATGTAAAGAATGTATCGGTTAGGTTAGGTTAGGTTATGTTAGCGTTAGGGTGGTTAAGCTTGAGATACAATAAGCTGTTGGACTAAGCTTCAGGGTATCCGAATACACTTCATTAGTTAACTTAAACTCCTAACCAAGTCTTTATCGTCGTATTTATCTTCGTTTTACACTTTTTTCTTCATTATCGCTATTTTTTACCTTGCTTTCGTCCGCTATTGATTATTTGTTTTCATTTGTTTATAGTCGCTGTCACTCAGGAAAATATTGGCGGGAAGAGAGTCGTCCTCCACCTCTGATTGGTTAATTTATCTCGATGCGTTTTTGTTATTTTGTTTGAGTTTGTCATAGCTGTCGTAGCACACACACTCTCACCAGCCCCCTCACCCTCCTCGCCAGCCCCCTCAACCTCCTCGCCAGCCCCCTCAACCTTCCCGCCAGCCCCCTCAACATCCTCGCCAGCCCCCTCACTCTCCCCTCCAGCCCTCTCATCTTCCCCGTCAGCCCTCTCACCCCCCACCAGCCCCCTCACCTACTACCAGCCCCCTCACCCTCCCCAGTCCCCCTCACCCCCCACCAGCCCCCTCACCCTCCCCACCAGCCCCCTCACCCTCCTCGCCAGCCCCCTTACCCCCCACCAGTCCCCTCACCCTCCCCACCAGCCCCCTAACCCCCCACCAGCCCCCTTACCCCCACCAGCCCCCTAACCCCCACCAGCCCCCTCACCCTCCCCACCAGCCCCCTCACCCTCCCCACCAGCCCCCTAACCCCCACCAGCCCCCTCACCCCCCACCAGCCCCCTAACCCCCCACCAGCCCCCTAACCCCCACCAGCCCCCTCACCCTCCCCACCAGCCCCCTCACCCTCCCCACCAGCCTCCTCACCCTCCACCAGCCCCCTCACCCTCCCCACCAGCCCCCTCACCCTCCCCACCAGCCCCCTCACCCTCCCCACCAGCCCCCTAACCCCCACCAGCCCCCTCACCCCCCACCAGCCCCCTAACCCCCCACCAGCCCCCTAACCCCCACCAGCCCCCTCACTCTCCCCTCCAGCCCTCTCATCTTCCCCGTCAGCCCTCTCACCCCCCACCAGCCCCCTCACCTACTACCAGCCCCCTCACCCTCCCCAGTCCCCCTCACCCCCCACCAGCCCCCTCACCCTCCCCACCAGCCCCCTCACCCTCCTCGCCAGCCCCCTTACCCCCCACCAGTCCCCTCACCCTCCCCACCAGCCCCCTAACCCCCCACCAGCCCCCTTACCCCCACCAGCCCCCTAACCCCCACCAGCCCCCTCACCCTCCCCACCAGCCCCCTCACCCTCCCCACCAGCCCCCTAACCCCCACCAGCCCCCTCACCCCCCACCAGCCCCCTAACCCCCCACCAGCCCCCTAACCCCCCACCAGCCCCCTAACCCTCCCCACCAGCCCCCTCACCCTCCCCACCAGCCCCCTCACCCTCCCCACCAGCCTCCTCACCCTCCACCAGCCCCCTCACCCTCCCCACCAGCCCCCTCACCCTCCCCACCAGCCTCCTCACCCTCCACCAGCCCCCTCACCCTCCCCACCAGCCCCCTCACCCTCCCCACCAGCCCCCGAGGGCTCCAAACTTTGCACTCTCAGGAACTCTTCATAATTAAATTCCCAATAAATTTAAAGATGTCGCTCCTTGTTGCCTCTCTCTCTCTCTCTCTCTCTCTCTCTCTCTCTCTCAAGTAGTAATGATCTTAAATCACTATAGAATATTTCATTCATCATAATCCACTTATGACTTGATTTCGCAAATAAAAACAAAAACAATAATAATAATTTTGTCTTCGTCTTCGTCCTCTGATACCACCCCCCCCCCCCCCCCCCGTGTGTCACTCAGTCATGCCGGCAGCTCCTTGAAGTTCCCTCGCCTCTTGGTTGTGTCAGTCAAGGAGTAACAACAACACGTCTGGGGGAGGGAGGGTGGCTATTGGAGCGCGGTGATGATGACGTCATGTTTAATGTGTGACGACTGTGACGTCATGGTAAACATTGACGGGAAGTAAACAGTGTATCACCCTTGCCTGGCGGACTGGGGGGGGGGGGGGTGTTCGAGGGAGGGAAAGTAATATTGGTAAATGCTTTAGTCTCTCTCTCTCTCTCTCTCTCTCTCTCTCTCTCTCTCTCTCTCTCTCTCTCTCTCTCTCTCTCTCTCCAACTGCGTCTCTCACATTCCCCACACTCTTACCTACATATTTTATGCTGTCTCCTCCTATTTACTTCCTCTCACTCTCACCTCCACTCTCTCACTCTCACCTCCACTCTCTCACTCTTACCTCCACTCTCTCACTCTTACCTCCACTCTCTCACTCTTACCTCCACTCTCACTCTCACCTCCACTCTCTCACTCTCACCTCCACTCTCTCACTCTTACCTCCACTCTCTCACTCTCACCTCCACTCTCTCACTCTCACCTCCACACTCTCACTCTCACCTCCACTCCCTCACTCTCACCTCCACTCTCTCACTCTTACCTCCACTCTCTCACTCTTACCTCCACTCTCTCACTCTTACCTCCACTCTCTCACTCTCACCTCCACTCCCTCACTCTCACCTCCACTCTCACTCTCACCTCCACTCTCTCACTCTCACCTCCACTCTCTCACTCTCACCTCCACTCTCTCACTCTCACCTCCACTCCCTCACTCTCACCTCCACTCTCTCACTCTCTCACCTGACCTCCACTCTCTCACTCTCTCACCTGACCTCCACTCTCTCACTCTCACCTCCACTCTCTCACTCTCACCTCCACTCTCTCACTCTCACCTCCACTCCCTCACTCTCACCTCCACTCTCTCTCCTGACCTAAATCTAACACAGCTCGATCCTTGTTCACTGTTAAATGAAACCCACTCCTACTGGTTAGGTTAGGTTAGGTTAGGTTAGGTTAGGTTTGGTTTGGTTTGGTTTGGTTTGGTTTAAAGAGGTAGCTTGGGTTAGGTTAGGTCAGGTCAGGTCAGGTTAAAGGGAGTTAGCATCCTATAGCTCGGCACATTAAGGTCCTACACACTTGACCTGTTGTACTGTATAAGAATATAAGAAAACAAGGAGTCTGCAATAGGCCGGTTGGTCTGTGCATGGCAGCTCCTATCGAGAGTTACTACCACTCTCTATCATCCATGAATCTATCTAGCCTCCTTTTAAAACTTTCCACAGTTCCAGCACTTGCTACAAAGTTGCTAAGCTTGTTCCACTCGTCCACCACCCTATTTGTGAACCAGTTCCTTCCTATCTCCCTCCTAAACCTAAACTTGTCAAACTTAAATCCGTTGCTCCGAGTCCTATCCTGCTCGGATATTATAAGAACTTTATTTATGTCCCCTTTATTGATTCCTTTCACCCACTTAAATACTTCTATCATATCTCCCCGCACTCTTCGTTTTTCTAGGGAATGCAAGATAAGTTTCTTTAACCTATCTTAATTTGGAAGGTTTCTAAGTCCCGGAATCATTTTCGTTATTCTTCGCTTCACCGACTCTAGTGAATTGATATCCATTCTGTGAATTGATATCCATTCTATAATAGGGGCACCAGAACTGAACCGCATAATCGAGGTGTGGCCTGACTAGCGCAAGATATAGTTGCAATAAGACCTCTGCACTCTTATTACTTACACTTCTAGATATAAAACCTAATACTCTGTTTGCCTTATTTCGAACATTGACGCACTGTTTTCTAGGCCGTAGGTCCGGGCTTACAAGTACCCCTAGGTCTCTTTCACAAGTCGACTTCTCTAGGTTGATGTTGCTAAGGCTGTATACATTGACAGTATTTGTTCTTCCAATATTAAGTACGCTGCACTTGCTGGTGTTGAATTTCATTTGCCATTTTTCTGACCCCTGCAGTTTATTTAAATTCTCCTGTAGCGCATTTGTATCCTGCCCTGAATTAATCTCCCGCCCTATTTTGGTGTCATCCGCAAACTTGCTTATCTCACTGCTGATCCCAGTATCTAGATCGTTTATGTAGATTATGAACAAGAGTGGGTCTAGTACTGACCCCTGGGGAACCCCACTGGTTACACAGCCCCACTCCGATTTAACACCATCTACGCTGACCCTCTGCGTTCTATCGGTGAGCCATAATTTTATCCAATTTAAAACTTTCCCCTCGATACCATGAGCCTTTTCTCATTATCTACCTCGAAGACTGTTCTATAAAACTTCAGCAGATTTGTTAGAGAAGATTTTCCCTTTGCAAACCCATGTTGAGAGTCGTAGATTAATTTGCTTTTCTCTAAATGCGATCGGATGCTATTTGCTATAATAGATTCAAGAAATTTCCCCACTACTGACGGCAAACTGATCGGCCGGTAATTTGACGCTGATGCTCTGTCTCCCTTTTTGAATATGGGTACTACATTTGCCTGTTTCCACAAGTCTGGCACAACTCCGGTGTCTAATGATTTTGTAAATATATTTACGAGGGGTCCGCTAACCTGTTCCCTACATTCTTTCAAGACTCGAGGGAAAATTTCATCCTGCCCTGGGGATTTTGTCTTCTTTAATTTATTTATCCTCTTAAGAACATCCTCTTTTCTGATAGTGATATTCTTTAATTTCTCTTCTTCCTTTCCCCTAAATATCAGTTCCACCTCTGGAATTTCCCCGCGAATTTCTTCTGTGAAAACTGATAAAAAGTAGCTGTTCAATGCTTTGCTTCTTTCTTCACTGCCATTTATCACTTCTCCCCTCCCTGACCTTAAAGGCCCAACTTTGTCCTTGACATTTGTTCTATATACCTGGAAAAATTCCTTGGGATTCGCCTTGGATTCTCTTGCTATTCTGATTTCATAGTCTCTCTTTGCTTTCCTTACATTTTTCTTAACATTCCTAGATAGTTCATCATACCTATTTCTGAGCTGCTCCTCCCCTCCATTTAATTTCTTATAAATTCCTTTCTTTATTCCTATGTCATGTTTAAGTTTTTTGGTCCTCCACCAGTCAATATTTCTGAAGTTGAAATCCCCCATAATGCACAGGTTGTTATATTTTGCTGCCCTACTCATTTCCTGCCATATGGGATGAGCTGCTTCTTTCTCAAGACTTGGGGCCTGTAAATCACTCCCATAATTAGTTTTTCCCTTCCTTCTGCGATTTCTACCCATATAGACTGGGTTCCTATTTCACCCTTTATTGAATTATTAATACAACATTTTAATGTATCCTTGACGAAGAGGGCGACCCCAAAGGATTCTACCAAATGTATCAAACTAAAACACGAGAAAAGATTGGACCAATACGGTCAGATACCGGCGAGCTCACTGATAACGACGGAGAAATGAGCAATAATTTGAATAAATATTTTTCAACAGTTTTCACCGCCGAAAATTTAAACATGATACCCGGTGCACCGACCTTATTCAGAGATAGTGAAGAAAACAAATTAAGCGAGATAGTAGTGACTAGTAACGATGTTAGTAAGCAAATAGACAAACTAAAGCCTAATAAGTCACCTGGTCCCGATGAGATATTTGCCAGAGTATTAAAGGAATGTAAGGAAGAGCTTAGTATGCCCTTAGCAAAGTTGTTTAACATGTCCTTAAGAACAGGTGTAGTACCAGAATCCTGGAGGATAGCGATTTTCAAGAAGGGGGATAGATCACTTTCCTCTAACTACCGCCCAATCAGTCTAACATCAATAGTAGGCAAATTATTGGAAGCAATCATTTCAAACTCTTCGAAATCACCTGGAGAAGCACCGATTGATCAATGATTCCCAGCATGGCTTCACAAGCGGACGTTCATGTCTAACTAATCTATTAACATTCTTTTCATCAGTTTTCGAATCGGTGGACGAGGGGCACAATTATGATGTGGTATATCTCGACTTTAGCGAAGCCTTCGACAGAGTCCCCCACGAAAGACTAATTAGAAAGGTAGAAGCACATGGCATCAAAGATAATATCCTTAAACGGATTAGTGCGTGGTTACAGGACAGGAAACAGCGAGTGAGCATTAACGGCACTCAGTCCCATTGGAGCAACGTCACTAGTGGAGTTCCCCAAGGCTCAGTACTTGGACCATTACTATTTATTATATACATAAACGACATAGATATCGGCATAGACAGCAACATAAGTAAATTTGCTGATGACACTAAAATAGGACGTGTTATTAAATCTGACGAGGACTCCGCAAAACTACAGAAAGATCTAAACAAATTTTTCAAATTGTCTGAAAAATGGCAGATGAAATTGAACGTGGACAAATGTAAAGTACTCAGTATAGGAGATGTAAACAAGGAAACCAGTTACCAGATAAACAACAATGCCATAGAGAAATCCGACTGCGAGAGAGATTTAGGAGTAATGATAAGTAGGAACCTTAAGCCAAGTAAACAATGTGTTTTTGCTCGTAACAAGGCTAATAAAGTACTTGGGTTCATACAAAGGAGTGTTAGTTACAAGACTAGCGAGGTCATCCTAAAACTGTATCTTTGGGCTTGTGAGACCACACCTGGATTACGCAGTTCAGTTCTGGTCACCGTATTACAGAATGGCTATAGAATCCTTGGAAAGAATTCAGAGGAGAATGACAAGACTAATCCCGGGCACTAGGAACCTTGAGTATAGAGACAGGTTAAAGCATCTTAATTTGCACTACCTCGAGAGACGTAGAGCCAGGGGCGACCTGATAGAGGTGTATAAGTGGAAGTCAGGGCTAAACAAAGGGGACATTACAAAGGTACTCAAACTATCCAACCAGGAGCAAACTCGTCACAATGGTTTTAAATTAGACAAATTTAGATTTAGGCGTGAAATAGGTAAACACTGGTTTGGAAACAGAGTAGTAGATGAGTGGAACAAGTTACCAAATATCATCATTAACTCCAATACGCTGAATAGCTTCAAACATAGACTAGGTTGGATGCTTATATGAGCAATAGGGGTTGGGTGTAAACGGGACTGACCAGTATGGGCCAATAGGCCCGCTGCAGTTTCCTCCATTCTTATGTTCCCACCTTCCCTGTCCTTGTGAAAAGGGTTGTACCCTTCTATGTGGTACTCTG
>CAUDMG010000282.1:695000-702500 GCA_958450375.1 Homarus gammarus
GTCACTCTCACACTCCCTCCCTCCCTCCGTCACTCTCTCACACACACTCCCTCCCTCCGTCACTCTCTCACACACCCTCCCTCCCTCCGTCACTCTCACACTCCCTCCCTCCCTCCGTCACTCTCTCACACTCCCTCCCTCCCTCCGTCACTCTCACACTCCCTCCCTCCGTCACTCTCACACACACTCCCTCCCTCCGTCACTCTCACACTCCCTCCCTCCCTCCGTCACTCTCTCACACTCCCTCCCTCCCTCCGTCTCTCTCTCTCTCTCTCTCTCTCTCTCTCTCTCTCAACAGTTGTGGTCACGTGTTTGAGTCAGTTATTTCATCACCTCTCAGTAGACATAACAGATAGCGCCAGCACGAGCGATCAGCAGTGCCTGTGTATGCATCTACCACACCACATCTGACCTAAGTTCACCCCCCCTAAATAGCGTTTGGTTAGGTTAGGTTAGGTTAGGTTAGGTTAGGTTGGGTTAGGTTAGGTTAGGTTAGGTTAGGTTAGGTTGGGTTAGGTTAGGTTAGGTTAGGTTAGGTTAGGTTAGGTTAGGTTTATGGTGGCTAGCGTAGGTTAGGTTAGGTTAAATAAGTTTAGGTGGATATTCTTCAGGTTTTTCGTCAGATATATAATTACAGGTGTAGATTTATGCGCAAATGCAGGTAATATATACAATAGATAATTAAAATACAGGTACAGTATACATGTGTGCGTAAAATACAGTTGGGCCTATACATGTGTGCGTTAAATACAGTATACATGTGTGCGTAAAATATAGTATACATGTGTGCGTT
The DNA here is from genome assembly GCA_958450375.1 of Homarus gammarus. NCBI lineage: Eukaryota > Metazoa > Arthropoda > Malacostraca > Decapoda > Nephropidae > Homarus > Homarus gammarus. The sequence continues at coordinate 695,794 of CAUDMG010000282.1, forward strand.
AAATACAGTATACATGTGCGTTAAATACAGTATACATGTGTGTGTAAAATATAGTATACATGTGTGCGTTAAATACAGTATACATGTGCGTTAAATACAGTATACATGTGTGCGTAAAATATAGTATACATGTGTGCGTTAAATACAGTATACATGTGTGCGTAAAATATAGTATACATGTGTGCGTTAAATACAGTATACATGTGCGTTAAATACAGTATACATGTGTGTGTAAAATATAGTATACATGTGTGCGTTAAATACAGTATACATGTGCGTTAAATACAGTATACATGTGTGCGTAAAATATAGTATACATGTGTGCGTTAAATACAGTATACATGTGTGCGTAAACTACAGTATACATGTGTGCGTTAAATACAGGTACAGTAAATCCCAGGTGGTAACAGTATTATATAGGGTCTGTACCTACTGTATTATATGTAGCAATAAGGATCTAATATACTGGTTAACGGTGACTTAGTGGACCACCTCAAGATTAGCCACCGTAAACCTAACCTAAGTCCCTAACCTAACCTAACCCCCTAACCTAACCTAAGTCCCTAACCTAACCCCCTAACCTAACCTAAGTCCCTAACCTAACCTAACCCCCTAGCCTAACCTAAGTCCCTATCCTAACCTAAGTCCCTAACCTAACCTAAGTCCCTAACCTAACCCCCTAACCTAACCTAAGTCCCTATCCTAACCTAAGTCCCTAACCTAACCTAAGTCCCTATCCTAACCTAAGTCCCTAACCTAACCTAACCCCCTAACCTAACGTAACCCCGTAACCTAACCTAAGTCCTTAATCCTAACCTAACTCCCAAACCTAACCTAACCCCCTAACCTAACCTAATCCCCTAATTTAACCTAACCTAACCCCCTAACCTAACCTAAGTCCCTAACCTAACCCCCTAGCCTAACCTAACCTAACCTAAGTCCCTAATTTAACCCAACCTAACCTAACCCCCTAACCTAACCTAAGTCCCTAACCTAACCCCCTAACCTAACCCCCTAGCCTAACCTAACCTAACCTAAGTCCCTAATTTAACCCCCCCCTCATGGTAGTAGCATTAGAGAGTGGGTACAAATAATCAGAAAATCTATAACTTTTTTGTTAACCTTTAGACCTGAAGGTGACTCTATAAAAACCCGCTCTGCTCTACGCACCACCGTCACGGGTATACAGAGCTCTACGCACCACCATCACGGGTATACAGAGCTCTACGCACCACCGTCACGGGTATACAGAGCTCTACGCACCACCGTCACGGGTATACAGAGCTCTACGAACCACCGTCACCGGTATACAGTGCTCTACGCACCACCGTCACGGGTATACAGAGCTCTACGTACCACCGTCACGGGTATACAGTGCTCTACGTACCACCGTCACCGGTATACAGTGCTCTACGCACCACCGCCACGGGTATACAGAGCTCTACGAACCACCGTCACGGGTATACAGTGCTCTACGCACCACCGTCACGGGTATACAGAGTCGAGTATGAACGAATACTCTCGCTCTTATTAGTTCAATGAGTTCAAGTACCGATATACATAGATATACAGAACGTCACTGTCCGCTCTACTGTGTGTGGGGTTTCTGGCTGGCTGGCGGTCTGGCGGGCTGGCTGGCTGGCTGGCTGGCTGGCGGTCTGGCGGGCTGGCTGGCGGTCTGGCGGGCTGGCTGGCTGGCTGGCGGGCGGGCTGGCTGGCGGGCGGGCTGGCTGGCTGGCTGGCGGGCGGGCGGGCTGGCTGGCTGGCTGGCTGGCTGGCTGGCGGGCGGGCTGGCTGGCTGCGGGCTGGCTGGCTGGCGGGCTGGCTGGCGGGCGGGCTGTCTGGCGGGCGGGCTGGCTGGCTGGCTGTCTGGCTGGCGGGCTGGCTGGCTGGCGGGCGGGCTGGCTGGCTGGCGGGCTGGCTGGCTGGCGGGCTGGCTGGCGGGCGGGCTGTCTGGCGGGCGGGCTGGCTGGCTGGCTGTCTGGCTGGCGGGCTGGCTGGGGTGATGTTTACAAGACGTCAGAGAACTGTTGATTTTTGAACAGTATTTTGGGATGGGTTAGGTTAGGATAGGATGAGTTTGATAAGGTTAGGTTGGGTTGGGTTAGGTTAGGCTGGGTCAGGTTAGGCTGGGTCAGGTTAGGTTAGGTTAGGTTAGGTTAGGTGGCTTTATACTCGCCCTCTGTACACCTCAGAACGTTGTTGTTGTCGAGTGATGGTGTTCCTGCGACTCCTTCTATAGCGATGTGGAAATAGCACACACACACACACACACATACACACACACACACACACACACACACACACACACTCCTCAAATCATTACTGTCACAGGTATATCTCGCTATACCTTTATCTACTGTTATAACTTCTCTTCATATTAGGTATGTGTGTGTGTGTGTATGTGTGTGTGTGTGTGTGTGTGTATGTGTGCGTATCGTAACTCAGTGATTATCTCTGTGTGTACACGCTCGGGTGCATGTGTACACGAGCGTAAGAGTGCGTGTGAGTGTAGAGTAGACACACACACACACACACACACACACTTGTAGATGAATGACCTCAAGTAATAATAATTGACTTATAACCAATACTAAATAATCATATAAATGACAATATTGAACAAGAGTAACAATATTGAACAAAAGTAACAATATTGCACAAAAGTAACAATATTGAACAAAAGTAGCAATATTGAACAAAAGTAACAATATTGAACAAAAGTAACAATATTGAACAAAAGTAACAATATTGAACAAAAGTAACAATATTGAACAAAAGTAACAATATTGAACAAAAGTAACAATATTGAACAAAAATAACAATATTGAACAAAAGTAACAATATTGAACAAAAGTAACAATATTGAACAAAAGTAACAATATTGAACAAAAGTAACAATATTCAATTAAAGTAACAATATTTAACAAAAGTAACAATAGTTGTCTTACAAGTAATGTTATATGACTTATAAGTAACAGGTAAGTAACTTGGTCTCAGAGGTTGAAAGACTTAATGAGTTTATTAACCTCAATAAAACACAGGTGAGGATTTTACCGCTTAGTGTCGCTAGGATAAAGGTTCTTCTCCGTCAGTGAGTGAGTGAGTGAATGAGTGAGTGAATGAGTGAGTGAGTGAATGAGTGAGTGTTTGAACGTGAGTGAGTGAGTGAGTGAGTGTTTGAACGTGAGTGAGTGAATGAGTGTTTGAACATCAGTGAGTGATTGAGTGAGTGAGTGAATGAGTGAGTGAGTGAATGAGTGAGTGAGTGAATGAGTGAGTGAGTGAGTGAATGAGTGAGTGAGTGAGTGAATGAGTGAGTGTTTGAACGTGAGTGAGTGAGTGAGTGAGTGAATGAGTGAGTGAGTGAATGAGTGAGTGAGTGAGTGTTTGAACGTGAGTGAGTGTTTGAACGTGAGTGAGTGAATGAGTGTTTGAACATCAGTGAGTGAGTGAGTGATTGAGTGACCTCCAGTGGGTGAATGGATGAGTGACCTCCAGTGGGTGAATGGATGAATGACCTCCAGTGGGTGAATGGATGAGTGACCTCCAGTGGGTGAATGGATGAGTGACCTCCAGTGGGTGAATGAATGAATGACCTCCAGTGGGTGAATGGATGAGTGACCGCCGGTGGGTGAATGAGTGACCTCCAGTGGATGAATGAGTGACCTCCAATGGGTGAATGGATGAGTGACCTTCAGTGGGTGAATGAATGAATGACCTCCAGTGGGTGAATGGATGAGTGACCTTCAGTGGGTGAATGAATGAATGACCTCCAGTGGGTGAATGGATGAGTGACCTTCAGTGGGTGAATGAATGAATGACCTCCAGTGGGTGAATGGATGAGTGACCTTCAGTGGGTGAATGAGTGACCTCCAGTGGGTTAATGAGTGACCTATAGTAGATACTGGCGCACCAAAAATCCTCTTTAAAGAGTGATCGTCCCAGTGATAAACTACATGAACCTCGACCTTATCATACCGTATTGTTTGTCACTCTCTTGCCACGAAAACATAACCCCTTCCACCCTCCTTCCCTTCCCCTCCCTCCTCCTCCCTCCCCCACCTTCCCTCTCTCCCCTCCCTCCTCCTTCCTACCCCACCTTCCTTCTCTCTCCCCTCCCTTCCCTCTCCCTTCCATTCCCTCCCTCCCCTCCCAGTTATAGGAGAAAATAATCATTAAGGGTAATTTTATTATTGAGTATTCACACGAGACCCGACCTTATCACACCTTGCCGTATATCACTGTCTCTCCCCCTTCCCCCCACCCACCCCCCTCCCCCCTACCCACCTGTTCTCCCTAAAAAGACCATTTCCCCTCACTTTAAATCCCGACCGTGTTGCTTAAGTCCGTCTGTTTGCTATTGAGTTCTTAGTTAACTTATCAGTACTTTACACTTTACATATAACCTGTTGATTTAAGTAGCAGTTAAGGGAGAGTTTATGGTGACCTGTTGTAGTATTGGTAACACAGTGTTGATGTCTTGATTCTTGAAGATTCTTACGTTGGACTTGTCTTCATATGTGTCGGACTTGTCTTCATATGTGTCGGACTTGTCTCCATATGTGTCGGACTTGTCTTCATATGTGTTGGACTTGTTTTCATATGTGTCGGACTTGTCTTCATATGTGTCGGACTTGTCTTCATATGTGTCGGACTTGTCTTCATATGTGTCGGACTTGTCTTCAAATGTGTCGGACTTGTCTTCATATGTGTCGGACTTGTCTTCAAATGTGTCGGACTTGTCTTCATATGTGTCGGACTTGTCTTCATATGTGTCGGACTTGTCTTCATATGTGTCGGACTTGTCTTCATGTGTTGGACTTGTCTTCATGTGTCGGACTTGTCTTCATATGTGTCGGACTTGTCTTCATATGTGTCGGACTTGTCTTCATATGTGTTGGACTTGTCTTCATATGTGTCGGACTTGTCTTCATATGTGTTGGACTTGTCTTCATATGTGTTGGACTTGTCTTCATGTGTTGGACTTGTCTTCATATGTGTTGGACTTGTCTTCATATGTGTCGGACTTGTCTTCATATGTGTCGGACTTGTCTTCATATGTGTCGGACTTGTCTTCATATGTGTTGGACTTGTCTTCATATGTGTCGGACTTGTCTTCATATGTGTTGGACTTGTCTTCATATGTGTTGGACTTGTCTTCATATGTGTTGGACTTGTCTTCATATGTGTCGGACTTGTCTTCATATGTGTTGGACTTGTCTTAATATGTGTTGGACTTGTCTTCATGTGTTGGACTTGTCTTCATATGTGTCGGACTTGTCTTCATATGTGTCGGACTTGTCTTCATATGTGTCGGACTTGTCTTCATATGTGTTGGACTTGTCTTCATATGTGTCGGACTTGTCTTCATATGTGTTGGACTTGTCTTCATATGTGTCGGACTTGTCTTCATATGTGTTGGACTTGTCTTCATATGTGTCGGACTTGTCTTCATATGTGTTGGACTTGTCTTCGTGTGTTGGACTTGTCTTCATATGTGTCGGACTTGTCTTCATATGTGTTGGACTTGTCTTCATATGTGTCGGACTTGTCTTCATATGTGTTGGACTTGTCTTCGTGTGTTTGACTTGTCTTCATATGTGTCGGACTTGTCTTCATATGTGTCGGACTTGTCTTCATATGTGTCGGACTTGTCTTCATATGTGTTGGACTGTGTGAAAGATTTAGGAATAATGATAAGTAGGACTCTTAAGCCAAGTGAACAATGTGTATTTGCTCGTAACAAGGCTAATAAGGTACTTGGGTTCATACAAAGGAGTGTTAGTTACAAGACTAGCGAGGTCATCCTGAAACTATATCTTGCGCTTGTTAGACCACACTTGGATTACGCAGTTCAGTTCTGGTCACCGTACTACAGAATGGATATGGAATCCCATGAAAGAATTCAGAGGAAAATGACAAGACTAATCCCTGGCATTAGGAACCTTGAGTACAGAGACAGGTTAAAGCATCTTAATTTGCACTCCCTCAAGAGACGTAGAGTGAGGAGCGATATGATAGAGGTGTATAGCTGGAAGTCAGGGCGAAACAAAGGTGATATAACAAAGGTACTCAAACTATCCAACCAGGAGCGAACTCGTAACAATGGTTTTAAATTAGACAAATTTAGATTTAGACGCGAAATAGGTTGAGAAATAGAATACGCTGGATAACTTCAAACATACAGTAGGTTGGATGGACATATGAGCGATAGGGGTTGGGTGTAAACGGGACTGTCCAGTAAGGCCCGCTGCAGTTTCCTACATTCTTGTGTGTGTGAGGGAATGTTTACCGCGGTTTGCTTTCTCTTCTACCTTTCCCTCGAGATTTAAGTCTTAGTTTCACTGTTTCGATTGAGTTTCAGAGCCTAATGTTTCAGTTACCATTTATACCTTTTACGTATACCTCTGTCTAGTTTCACCAGTGTCGTGTTTCAAGTTTCTATGATTCTCTCTTAACACACACACACACACACACACACACAGAAGAAACGCCATGTTTGTTATCATTCTATTCGATGACGTAAGAGAGGTGATGTAATAGAAGTGACGTCATAGCTGTCCTCCTACCTGTGTGAATTAAATTATGGTCGACCTCGGGTGTAGGAGTGACCAGTGGCGGAGACAGAATGGCAGACGGGTATTGGTAATGACAGGTGATTGACAGGGAGTTGGGGAGAGCGACTGTGGGTGGGACGGGAGTTA
>CAUDMG010000282.1:707500-741151 GCA_958450375.1 Homarus gammarus
TTTGTACTTAGAGTGTTGTATTAGTTTTAGTAGATAACAAGACATCTCGGGTAGTAGTTCCCATATGGCCACACGTCGATGGAGACTTGGTGATATTACTGTAGAGGTTGAAGGCATGACACCTCCTCATAAAACCGTTTTTAGTTTTAGGTGTTATTTTTGTGCGTAGTGAAGATAACGGAAATAACTGACGTAGATATTATCACGACGATGGATACTGTTAATAAAACGATCAGCGACCTATGGCAACTTTTAACAGGCAGAATATGGAGTGGATATCGACATAGTTGAATTATCGGTGACTTATGGCAACTAATTCGTGTAGGAAATGGAATCCAAGTTAAGAATTTTTGCGTTGGTGATGACATGTGGCAACTCTCCTGTGTGTGTCAACAATGCCTGGGTCAGCTGGTGGTAGTGATAACTGGTATTACTGATGTCAACAAAAGCCAGTCAGGTGCTGGTGGTGGTGGTATAATGGCAGCTGTCTTTGTGAACCTAATCTCCCAGCTTTGTGGTAGAGCGAACTGAAGCGGAAATGACGTGGAAACTAGAATGTAAAGTTACTATTAATATTATTATTATTATTATTATTATTATTATTATTATTATTATTATTAATGTTGTTGTCACGCATGTGTCTGTTTAACTCGAGTACGTTGACTACTACAATAATCCTGTTAACATATATACTGACAACCTCTGTAGCTGCTGTGTATGGTAGGGTCAAGCGTAGACCTCTGTAGTTGCTGTAGGGTCAAACTTAGGCCTCTGTATCTGTTGTAGGGTCAAGCTTAGACCTCTGTAGCTGCTGTAGGGTCAAGCTTAGACTTCTGTAGCTGCTGTAGAGTCAAGCTTAGACCTCTGTAGCTGCTGTAGGGTCAAGCTTAAAGGTCAAGATTATGGACGTGTTAGTTGGCACCACCCTTGAGTGCCACCGAGTTCCTCCAGATGAGACCAGACTTAATGATCCATTGGATTATGGTGGATTAGGTGAGAGGATTTATGCTTTATGTTTCGGATTTTTTCTCTAGATTATCCCATTCCTTACGATGATTTAGTTAGGTTAGGTTAGGTTGGGTTGGGTTGGGTTAGGTTGGGTTAGGTTGGGTTGGGTTAGGTTGGGTTAGGTTAGGTTGGGTTAGGTTAGGTTAGGTTGGGTTGGGTTATGTTAGGTTAGGTACGGTTAGGATAGGTGGTAGGTTAGGTTAGGCTAGGTTAAGGTGTTTAATCTTCAAGCCAAATAAGATATCCGGTAATCCGTAAAATTATCCGGATTTACCGTCGACGAACAGGATTTAGGGGAGTTAAGTGAGATGGGGAGGAAAGGGGGGTGAAAGGGAGAGGCTGAGGAAGGGAGAGGGAGGAAGGGAGAGGGAGGAAGGGAGAGGCTGAGGAAGGGAGAGGGAGAAAGGGAGAGGCTGAGGAAGGGAGGGAGGAAGGAAGAGGCTGAGGAAGGGAGAGGGAAAAAGGGAGAGGGAGGAAGGGAGAAGGAATTTCGACTTATTGGAATGAGATGTAGGTGAGGGGGGCCAGGCGGAAGACAATGTTAGGAGCTGAGGAATGGCCGCCACTACCAGGTGTTGTTGTGTTAGCTCTCTCTCTCTCTCTCTCTCTCTCTCTCTCTCTCTCTCTCTCTCTCTCTCTCTCTCTCTCTTCTGTGTGTGTGTGGTGGCTGGGGAGGTATCAGGTGTGTAATCAGTGGTATTATCGAGGCTTCTGGTCATATTACAGGTCACAGGTAACCCCTCCCTCACCCCTGTCTCACCCCCCTCCTACCCCCCTGTCTCATCCCCTCCCTCACCCCTGTCTCACCCCCTCCTACCCCCCTCCTCACCCCTCCTACCTCCTCACCACCCCCATAACACTACCTTGGAGGGGGGGGGGGTAGGTTAGGGTTAGGTTAGGTTAGATTAAATTATTTGGTAAGGTGACATTAGATTAGTTTAATTTAGCGTAAATTCAAATTATATTAGCGTTAGGAGGGTTAATCTTCAGGTGAAATAAGCTGGGGTGTCTAATCCTTAGGTGAAATAAGCTGGGGTGTCTAAGCTTAAGGAGAAATAAGCTGGGGTGTCTAATCTTTAGGTGAAATAAGCTGGGGTGTCTAAGCTTAAGGAGAAATAAGCTGGGGTGTCTAATCTTCTGGTGAAATAAGCTTGAGTGTCTAATCATCAGGTGAAATAAGCTTGAGTGTCTAATCATCAAGTGAAATAAGCTTGAGTGTCTAATCATCTGTTGCAATAAGCTGGGGTGTCTAATCTTAAGGAGAAATAAGCTGGGGTGTCTAAGCTTCTGGTGAAATAAGCTGGGGTGTCTAATCTTCAGGAGAAATAAGCTGGGGTGTCTAATCTTAAGGAGAAATATGCTTGAGTGTCTAATCTTCTGGTGAAATAAGCTGGGGTGTCTAATCTTCAGGAGAAATAAGCTGGGGTGTCTAATCTTCTGGTGAAATAAGCTGGGGTGTCTAATCTTCAGGAGAAATAAGCTGGGGTGTCTAATCTTAAGGAGAAATAAGCTGGGGTGTCTAATCTTCTGGTGAAATAAGCTGGGGTGTCTAATCTTCAGGAGAAATAAGCTGGGGTGTCTAATCTTCTGGTGAAATAAGCTTGAGTGTCTAATCATCAAGTGAAATAAGCTTGAGTGTCTAATCATCTGGTGAAATAAGCTGGGGTATCTAATCTTAAGGAGAAATAAGCTGGGGTGTCTAAGCTTCTCGTGAAATAAGCTTGAGTGTCTAATCATCTGGTGAAATAAGCTGGGGTGTTTAATCTTCAGGAGAAATAAGCTGCGGTGTATAATCCTCAGGTGATCCAAGTCAATGTACCTTTGTTATGTCATTTCATTATCACAGTTTCCTATTTTCTGTGGTGTGAGTGTGTGTGTGTGTGTGTGTGTGAGTGAGTGTGTGTGTGTGTGTGAGTGTGTGTATGTGTGTGTGTGTCCGTACTATCACCAGTTTCCTGACCACTCTTGCACCTGCTAACACCTGCCTCTCATACAGGCTTAGCCTTTCTTGTCAAGTGTTATGATTGGCTTAGCTGTTCTTGTCAAGTGTTATGATTGGCTTAGCGGTTCTTGTCAAGTGTTGTGATTGACCTAGCTGTTCCTGTCAAGTGTCCGAAGGGGGGGTTTCGCCAGTAGAGAGAGGTCGTGGAAAGTGGGAGTGAAAAAACAAGCAGGTCCTGGGAAGTAAAATTAGTTGCTCAGGACAAGGGGTAAAACAGGGCCAGGGAAGGGTAGGTTTAAATGTATACTATACAAACAGTAGGAGCGTTAGAAATAAAATAGACTTGCTGAGAGCGGTTGTATGTACCGAGAATGTAGACGTCATAACAATCACCGAAACTTGGATGAATCTGGCGTGCAAATTTTTTTTATCAGAGTACCACATAGAAGGGTACAACCTTTTTCACAAGGACAGGGAAGGTAGGAAGGGGGGAGGGGTCGCACTCTTCGTCAAGGATACATTAAAATGTTGTATTAATAATTCAATAAAGGGTGAAATAGGAACCGAGTCTGTGTGGGTAGAAATCACGGAAGGAAGAGAAAAACTAATTATGGGAGTGATTTACAGGCCCCAAGTCTTGGCAAAGAAGCAGCTCAGCCCATATGGCAGGAAATGAGTAGGGCAGCAAAATATAACAACCTATGCATTATGGGGGATTTCAACTTCAGAAATATTGACTGGGACAACATTGTAGGTGACTATGAATCTGAAAACTTCCTAGACGCAGTACAGGACAATTTTTTGAAACAACTAATTACAAAACCTACTAGAGGTGACAATATATTAGACCTAGTATTAACAAATAAAGAAAATATTATCAGAGATATCACAGTAGGGGAAGAACTAGGTAACAGTGATCACAGAGAAATCAGGTTCACCCTAAATTGGGAAACGAAAAACAATGACAATATGGTCAGAGTCCCAAACTTTCGGTTGGCGGATTATCAGGGGTTAAGAAGGAACCTAGGTGAGGTCACCTGGGAACAGTCACGTCAGTCCCCAGGAGGAAGGGGTGAGGTCATAGATGACACAACAATTGATCATGACTATAATATATTCACTAGTATGCTACATAAAGCACAAGAACAAAATATACCATACAGAAAAATTAGGTCAAATAAGAATGAGCCAAGGTGGATGACCAGAAAACTTAAACATGACATAGGAATAAAGAAAGGAATTTATAAGAAATTAAAGGGAGGGGAGGAGCAGCTCAGAAATAGATATAATGAACTATCTAGGAATGTTAAGAAAAATGTAAGGAAAGCAAAGAGAGACTATGAAATCAAAATAGCAAGAGAATCCAAGGCGAATCCCAAGGGATTTTTCCAGATATATAGGACAAAGGTCAAGGACAAAGTTGGGCCTTTAAAGTCAGGGAGGGGAGAAGTGATAAATGGCAGTGAAGAAATAAGCAAAGCATTGAACAGCTACTTCTTATCAGTTTTCACAGAAGAAATTTGCGATGAAATTCCAGAGGTGGAACTGATATTTAAGGGAAAGTAAGAAGAGAAATTAAAGAATATCACTATCAGAAAAGAGGATGTTCTTAAGAAGATAAATAAACTAAAGAAAACAAAATCCCCAGGGCCGGATGAAATTTTCCCTCGAGTCTTGAAAGAGTGTAGGGAACAGATTAGCGGACCCCTCGTAAACTTATTTACAAAATCATTAGACACTGGAGTTGTGCCAGACTTGTGGAAACAGGCAAATGTAGTACCCATATTCAAAAAGGGAGACAGAGCATCAGCGTCAAATAACCGGCCGATCAGTTTGACGTCAGTAGTGGGGAAATTTCTTGAATCAATTATAGCAGATAGCATCCGATCGCATCTAGAGAAAAGCAAATTAATCTACGACTTTCAACATGGGTTTACAAAGGGAAAATCTTGTCTAACAAATCTGCTAACGTTTTTTAGGAAAGTCTTCGTGGTAGTAGATAATGACGAAAATTACGATGTTATTTACTTAGACTTTTGCAAAGCATTTGACAGAGTACCGCATCAGAGGCTTCTGAGAAAAATTAAGGCTCATGGTATCGAGGGGAAAGTTTTAAATTGGATAAAATCATGGCTCACCGATAGAACGCAGAGGGTCAGCGTAGATGGTGTTAAATCTGAGTGGGGCCGTGTAACCAGTGGGGCTCCCCAGGGGTCAGTACTAGGCCCACCCTTGTTCATAATCTGCATAAACGATCTAGATACTGGGATTAGCAGTGACATAAGCAAGTTTGCGGATGACCCCAAAATAGGGCGGCAGATTAATTCAGGGCAGGATGCAAATGCATTACAGGAGGATCTAAATAAACTGCAGGGGTGGTCTGAAAAATGGCAAATGAAATTCAACACCAACAAGTGCAGCATACTTAATATTGGAAGAACAAATACTGTCAATGTATACAGCCTTAACAACATCAACCTAGAGAAGTCGACTTGTGAAAGAGACCTTGGGGTATTTGTAAGCCCGGACCCACGGCCTAGAAAACAGTGCGTTTATGTTCGAAATAAGGCAAACAGAGTATTGGGTTTTATATCTAGAAGTGTAAGTAACAAGAGTGCAGAGGTCTTATTGCAACTATATCTTGGGCTAGTCAGGCCACACCTCGATTATGCGGTTCAGTTCTGGTGCCCCTATTATAGAATGGATATAAATTCACTAGAGTCGGTGCAGCGAAGAATGACAAAAATTATTCCGGGACTTAAAAACCTTCCATATCAGGATAGGCTAAAGAAACTTAACTTGCTTTCCCTAGAAAGACGAAGAGTGCAGGGAGATATGATAGAAGTATTTAAGTGGGTGAAAGGAATCAATAAAGGGGACATAAATAAAGTTCTTATAATATCCGAGCAGGACAGGACTCGGATCAACGGATTCAAGTTGGATAAGTTTAGGTTTAGGAGGGAGATAGAAAGAAACTGATTCACAAATAGGGTGGTGGACGAGTGGAACAAGCTCAGCAAGTTTGTAGTAAGTGCGGGAACTGTGGAAAGTTTCAAAAGGAGGCTAGATAGATTCATGGATGATAGAGAGTGGTAGTAACTCTCGACAGGAGCTGCCAGGCACAGGCCAACCGGCCTATTGCAGACTCCTTATTTTCTTATTTTCTTATGTTCTTATGTTGTGATTGACTTAGCTGTTCCTGTCAAGTGTTGTGATTGACTTAGCTGTTCCTGTCAAGTGTTGTGATTGGCTTAGCTGTTCTTGTCAAGTGTTATGATTGGCTTAGCTGTTCTTGTCAAGTGTTGTGAATGGCTTAGCTGTTCCTGTCAAGTGTTGTGATTGGCTTAGCTGTTCCTGCCAAGTGTTGTGATTGGCTTAGCTGTTCCTGTCAAGTGTTGTGATTGGCTTAGCTGTTCCTCTCAAGTCTCCATTGTTGTTCTTGGGTCTAACCTAACCTACCACACCCCACCACACCCCACCCCACCCTACCACACTACACCACACCACACCCCACCCCACCCTACCACATTACACCACACCACACCACACCCCACCCATCCCTACCACACCACACCCTACCACACCACACCACACCCCATCCCTACCACACCACACCCTACCACACCCCACCCCATCCCTACCACACCACACCCTACCACACCCCATCCCTACCACACCACACCCTACCACACCCCACCCATCTCTACCACACCACACCACATAAGAGCGGTAAGCAAGGCGAGGTTATCAGACAATGGCGACCTGGCGACTTCCTGTGGTAGATAGTTGGTGATTATCTGCGGTACTGATGGTGGTGTGTGTCTGTTAGAGTGTGTGTGTCTGTTAGAGTGTGTGTCTGTTAGAGTGTGTGTCTGTTAGATTGTGTGTGTGTTAGAGTGTGTGTCTGTTAGAGAGTGTGTGTGTGTGTGTGTGTGTTAGAGTGTGTGTGTGTGTGTTAGTGTGTGTGTCTGTTAGAGAGTGTGTGTGTGTGTGTGTGTCTGTTAGAGTGTGTGTGTTAGTGTGTGTGTCTGTTAGAGTGTGTGTGTCTGTTAGAGTGTGTGTCTGTTAGAGAGTGTGTGTGTGTGTGTGTGTGTCTGTTAGAGAGTGTGTGTGTTAGAGTGTGTGTCTGTTAGAGAGTGTGTGTGTTAGAGTGTGTGTGTGTTAGAGTGTGTGTCTGTTAGAGTGTGCGTCTGTTAGAGTGTGTGTGTCTGTTAGAGTGTGTGTGTCTGTTAGGGTGTGTGTGTCTGTTAGAGAGTGTGTGTGTGTGTGTGTGTCTGTTAGAGAGTGTGTGTCTGTTAGAGAGTGTGTGTTAGTGTGTGTGTCTGTTAGATTGTGTGTGTGTTAGAGTGTGTGTCTGTTAGAGAGTGTGTGTGTGTGTGTGTGTGTTAGAGTGTGTGTGTGTGTGTTAGTGTGTGTGTCTGTTAGAGAGTGTGTGTGTGTGTGTGTGTCTGTTAGAGTGTGTGTGTTAGTGTGTGTGTCTGTTAGAGTGTGTGTGTCTGTTAGAGTGTGTGTCTGTTAGAGAGTGTGTGTGTGTGTGTGTGTGTCTGTTAGAGAGTGTGTGTGTTAGAGTGTGTGTCTGTTAGAGAGTGTGTGTGTTAGAGTGTGTGTGTGTTAGAGTGTGTGTCTGTTAGAGTGTGCGTCTGTTAGAGTGTGTGTGTCTGTTAGAGTGTGTGTGTCTGTTAGGGTGTGTGTGTCTGTTAGAGAGTGTGTGTGTGTGTGTGTGTGTCTGTTAGAGAGTGTGTGTCTGTTAGAGAGTGTGTGTTAGTGTGTGTGTCTGTTAGAGAGTGTGTGTGTTAGAATGTGTGTGTGTTAGAGTGTGTGTCTGTTAGAGTGTGCGTCTGTTAGAGTGTGTGTGTCTGTTAGAGTGTGTGTGTCTGTTAGGGTGTGTGTGTCTGTTAGAGTGTGTGTCTGTTAGGGTGTATGTGTCTGTTAGAGTGTGTGTGTCTGTTAGAGTGTGTGTCTGTTAGAGTGTGTGTCTGTTAGAGTGTGTGTCTGTTAGGGTGTATGTGTCTGTTAGAGTGTGTATGTCTGTTAGAATGTGTGTGTCTGTTAGGGTGTGTGTGTCTGTTAGAGTGTGTGTCTGTTAGAGTGTGTGTCTTTTGTGCTGTCTCTTATGATGAGATTATTTGGCTATATCCTTCAGTTATAGACAGACACACACACACGCATAGACAGATAGCTAGTTAGACAGACACTCAAACAAACAGTCACAGACACTCAGATAGACAGAGAGAGAGAGAGAGTGAGCGAGAGAGAGAGAGAGAGAGAGAGAGAGAGAGAGAGAGAGGCATCACCGAGGTAACAACTCACAATCTCCACACATTCGTTAGGTTAGGTTATAGGTTAGGTTAGGTTAGGTTAGGTTAGTGTTAGTTTAGTGTTAGGTTAGGTTAGGTTAGGTTAGGTTAGGTTAGGTTAGCGTTAGGTTAGGTTAGCGTTAGGTTAGGTTAGCGTTAGGTTAGGTTAGGTTAGCGTTAGGTTAGTGCTAGGTTAGGGTTAGGTTAGCGTTTGGTTAGGTTAGCGTTAGGTTAGGTTAGCGTTAGGTTAGGTTAGGTTAGCGTTAGGTTAGGTTAGTGCTAGGTTAGCGCTAGGTTAGGTTAGCGCTAGGTTAGGTTAGGTTAGCGCTAGGTTAGGTTAGCGCTAGGTTAGGTTAGCGCTAGGTTAGGTTAGGTTAGCGCTAGGTTAGGTTAGCGTTAGGTTAGGTTAGGTTAGGTTAGCGTTAGGTTAGGTTAGTGCTAGGTTAGGTTAGCGCTAGGTTAGGTTAGGTTAGCGCTAGGTTAGGTTAGCGCTAGGTTAGGTTAGCGTTAGGTTAGGTTAGCGTTAGGTTAGGTTAGGTTAGCGTTAGGTTAGGTTAGGTTAGCGCTAGGTTAGGTTAGCGTTAGGTTAGGTTAGCGCTAGGTTAGGTTAGGTTAGCGTTAGGTTAGTGTTAGGTTAGCGTTAGGTTAGGTTAGGTTAGCGCTAGGTTAGGTTAGCGTTAGGTTTGGTTAGCGCTAGGTTAGGTTAGCGTTAGGTTAGGTTAGCGTTAGGTTAGGTTAGCGTTAGGTTAGTGTTAGGTTAGGTTAGTGTTAGGTTAGGTTAGCGCTAGGTTAGGTTAGGTTAGCGTTAGGTTAGGTTAGCGCTAGGTTAGGTTAGGTTAGCGTTAGGTTAGGTTAGCGTTAGGTTAGTGTTAGGTTAGGTTAGTGTTTGGTTTTCCTTTATTACTTGAGAGGCGCTCTTGGTATTTATCCATATTAGGGAACTGTGTGCTAATGGTGAGTAGCTTAGCGACAGTACAGGTGTAGGTACAGGTGTAGATGCAGGTGTGGCTACAGTTACAGGTGTAGGAATATGTAGAAGAATAGGTGTAGCATCTTGTATACTTAGACAATACACACATTCTTCCCTCCACGCATCGTCTGGTTCTCCCTCCCTCTCTCACCTCCCTCCCTCTTCTCCCTCCCTCTCTCACCTCCCTCCCTCTTCTCCTTCCTTCTCTCACCTCCCTCCCTCTTTCTCCCTCTTTCTCTCACCTCCCCCTCACCTCCTTCTTCTTCTCCTTCTTGTTAGAGTGTCAAGAGATAATTCCATCACTGTCAACCTGCTCTCTCTCTCTCTCTCTCTCTCTCTCTCTCTCTCTCTCTCTCTCTCTCTCTCTCTCTCTCTCTCTCTCTCTCTCTCTCTCCTATCACTGGTTACTTTGCTGGTTCTCATTCACCCTCCTAACGCCCCTCCCCTCCCTCTCCCCTCCCCCCTTCAACCCCCTCCCCCCTTAGATATCACCCTCACGTGTTGGCAGCGTTGTTCTTGTTGATGACAGGTGGTGGTGGTGGTGGTAGTGGTGGTGATAGTGGTGGTGGTGATAGTGGTGGTGGTGGTGGTGATGGTGGTGGTGGTGGTGGTAGTAGTGGTGGTGGTGGTGATAGTGGTGGTGGTAGTGGTGGTGTTGATGATAGTGGTGGTGGTGGTAGTGGTGGTGGTGGTAGTGGTGGTGGTGTTGGTGATAGTGGTGGTGGTAGTGGTGGTGGTGGTGGTGTTGATAGTGGTGGTGGTGGTGGTGGTGGTAGTGGTGGTGGTGTTGATAGTGGTGGTGGTGATAGTGGTGGTGTTAATAGTGGTGGTGGTGATAGTGGTGGTGGTGATAGTGGTGGTGGTGATGATGGTGGTGGTGGTAGTGGTGGTGGTGCCCTGGGTGTCGCCCTGCGCGTGCTGGTGGTGCTGGTGGTCTGGGTGGGTCAGTATAGCAGAGCGCGCGGTGACGGTCGCCGGGACTGTTTCCAGGTCCTTCTGAGAGGCCAACCTCGTCCCTCCTCCCTCTCTTTTTCTCTCTCATTCTCTCTCCCTCTCGCTCTACTTCTCCAGGCATTCATTCCTGACGAAGGAAAGTGTTTTACTACTACTGTGTCCTCCTCCCGACGGAGCAGCCGAAGTGCATATATAAAGCTGGCACCTGAAACCTGGCGTGAACTACTGTTGAGTGTGTGTGTGTGTGTGTGTGTGTGTGTGAGTGAGTGTGTGTGTGTGAGTGATGGAAAAATTACTTTACACCTGTGTGGGAGTGACGGGGGCGTGGAGGAGAGAACAGGAGAGAGGAAGAGATACTGTGTTGTGTTAATACGTGAGTGATAACGGTGATAGTGGTGAGAGAACAAGCGCTGGTCGTGTGCTGTGGGACGACTACAACTCTACGACACACAAGCTTATGTAATAAATAACCACGCTGGACCTCTGTGTGCGTCCCTACACCATAAAACACTATTGACAACACCTTTAGGACACAATATTGACGTGGTATAGTGTTATGACAGAGGGATCGTTTACTGATTGTTAAACATCATCCCATCTCCTACAATCCCTCACCACGAAACACCATTAAAACGCCAATAAAAAAAACCAGTGTTGCGTAGAAGTTGTGAGTGTTGAAAAGTTTTGAAATTAGTGTTGAAAAGATGCGTCATTAAAAGTTTGTGATCGATTTGACAAAACCCAACTATGAAATTGAAGGAGGAGGAGGAGGAGTGAGGGAGGGAAGAGGAAGAATAGAAAGAGGAGGAGAAGGAGCAGGACAGAGACGTAGGGTAGTGCTCCTCAGGTTGCATGCATCGAGCACCGCAGAAAGCATCTCGTCTCCAGTGTTGCAAAAAGTTGAATGCCGGAATTGAAAGCCATCCTGGGGTGTGGTCATTAAAATCACCACAAGATGATGGGAAGGGAAGTGTCTGTAGGTTAGGTTAAAACGTATTGAGGGGGGGGGACAGACAGACAGACAGACAGACAGACAGACAGACAGATAGAATAGGCACATTTGAACAGGAAGAGAAGAAAGGGGAAGAGGGAGAGATGAATAAAGAGAAGGCACGTGTGAGAACTGAAAGAAAAATAAAGGTTTAAGAAGTGGACAGAAGAGGCGCTTGATAGAAAGAAGAGGGGGGGAGGAAAGTGGGTGGGGATAGAAAGGGGGATAGGTTGGATGTAGAGGAAGAAAGGGGTGGAGAAGGGAAGTGACGAATAGGATAGAAAGAAAAGGAAGAATTTAAAATGGGCGAGAACAGGGAAAAAATATTCATTATTATTATTATTATTATTATTATTATTATTATTATTATTATTATTATTATTGTTATTATTATTATTATTACTATTATTATTATTATTGTTATTATTATTATTATTATTATTATTATTATTATTGTTATTATTATTATTATTATTATTATTATTATTATTATTATTATTATTATTATTATTATTGTTATTATTATTATTATTATTATTATTATTATTATTATTATTGTTATTATTATTATTATTATTATTATTGTTATTATTATTATTGTTATTATTATTATTATTATTATTATTATTATTATTATTATTATTATTATTTTCATTAACCAACATTACTACCATCGTCATTAAATACTGCTACCGTTACTACCAGACACTACCACCACCACCACCACCACCATCACCAACTATCACTACCACCACCATCCACTTTAATTACTACCACCACTACCTACCGTTACCACCACCACTACCACCACCACTACCACCTAATACTATCACCAACCACTACCACCTACCACTATCACCACCACCAACCACTACCACCTACCACTACCACCACCGTGACCTACCACCACCTACTACAATCACCACCACCTACTAGTACAATCACTATAACAACCATCACCTACCACTACCACCTACCACTATCACCACCACCTACCACTACCACCTACCACTACCACCACCACCTACCACTACCACCACCACCAACCACCACCACTTACCACTACCACCACCACCTACCACTACCACCACCACCACCTACCACTACCACCACCACCACTACCACCTACCACTACCACCTACCACCACCACCAGCATGACCTACCACCACCACCACCTACCACTACCACCAACCACCACCACCACCTACCACTACCACCTACCACCACCACCACCACCACCACCACCACCACCTACCACCATCATCACCTACCACCACCACCTACCACCATCATCACCTACCACCATCACCACCTACCACCACCACCACCTCCCACCACCACCTACCACCACCACCTACCACCACCACCTACCACCACCACCACCACCTACCACCACCACCACCACCACCACCTACCACCACCACCACCACCACCTACCACTATCACCACCACCTACCACTATCACCGTCATGACCTACCACCACCTACCACTATCACCATCATGACCTACCAACATCACTACCACCACCACCACCTACCACAATCACCACCTACCACCACCTACCACTATCACCACCACCTACCACTATCACCGTCATGACCTACCACCACCTACCACTATCACCATCATGACCTACCAACATCACTACCACCACCACCACCTACCGCAATCACCACCACCTACCACAATCACCACCTACCACCACCACCACCACCTACCACTATCACCACCTACCACCACCACCACCTACCACTATCACCATCATGACCTACCACCACCACCTACCACCACCACCATCACCACCAGCATTACCACCACCTACCACTATCACCATCATGACCTACCAACATCACCTCCACCACCGCCACCTACCGCAATGACCACTTACCGCCATCACCACCAGCATTACCACCACCTACCACTATCACCATCATGACCTACCAACATCACCACCACCACCACCTGCCACAATCACCACCACCACCACCACGTACCACCACCACCACCACCACCACCACCACCACCACCTACCACTATCACAATCATGACCTACCACCACCACCTACCACTATCACCATCATGACCTACCACCACCACCTACCACTATCACCATCATGACCTACCACCACCACCTACCACTACCACCACCACCTACCACTAACCACCACCACCACCTACCACCACCACCACCACCATCACCACCACCTACCACTATTACCACCACCACCTACCACCATCACCACCACCACCACTACCACCCACCACCACCACCACCTACCACTAACCACCACCACCACCACTTACCAACACCATCACCTACCACTATCACCATCATGACCTACCACCACCACTACCACCACCATCACCACCACCTACCACTACCACTACCAGTAACCACCACCACCTACCACCACCACCTACCACCACCTACCACCACCACCTACCACCACCTACCACCACCACCAACACCACCTACCACCACCTACCACTAACCACCACCACCTACCACCACCTACCACCACCACCACCTATCACCACCACCACCTACCACCACCACCACCACCACCACCACCACCTACCACTATCACCACTACCACCACCACCACCACCACCACCTACCACCACCACCTACCACCACCACCACCAACACCACCTACCACTATCACCACCTACCACCACCACCACCAGCTACCAACACCATCATCACCACCTACCACCACCACCACCACCACCTACCACTATCACCACCACCACTACCACCACCACCTACCACCACCTACCACCACCACCTACCACCACCACCACCTACCACCACCACCACCACCTACCACTATCACCACCACCACCTACCACCACCACCACCACCACTTCCCCCACCAACACCTACCACCCACCACCACTACCTACCACTAACCACCACCACCACCACCACCACTAACACCTACCACCACCACCACCACCTACCACCACCACAACTACCACCACCATCACCAACTACCACCACCTACCACCACCACCTACCACAACCATCACCAACTACCACCACCACCTACCACCACCACCACCACCTACCACCACCTACAACCACTAACACCACCTACCACCACCACCTACCACAACCATCATCAACTACCACCACCACCAATCACCTACCACCACCACCACCACCACCTACCACCATCACCACCTACCACTATCACCACCATAAAAGAACATTGACCAACTACAGTAGTGTTTACAGTGTGTTACATGAATCTGGTTGTCGAGGTGTGAAATAACTCCGACCATCATTAAATTGTTGTGTGTGTGTGTGTGTGTGTGTGTGTGTGTGTGTGTGTTTTATATCCCTCTCCCCATGGCTTAAAGAGGTGTATTGATCTGTCTGTCTGTCTGTCTGTCTGTCTCCCAGTCCTAAGACAAATTCCAGCCCGAGTTGTTTTTATTTTTGTGTTTTTTTTTAATGTTTTTTCAACTTGTTTTATTTGTGTGTTTTTTTATGATTTGTGGATGAGGGTTTATGAAGACCGTGTTTAATAATGGTTTAGGGTTACACACACACACACACACACACACACACACACACACATAATTATAATTTAAACGATACTGTATCATTTATCATCCTGCTTTGCGTTGAGTTAGATGCATTGAAGAGATTAACGACATGTGGCTCACTCTGTTGAACGAGAGTGAGTTTAATGGTGTCGTTATGAGGTCAACGATGCCTCTGTTACCACGTTTAATCTTTATCGTCACTACATCATGTTAAACTAAAGAGGTGTTGTTTGTGTGTTTAATGGCGTGACTGAACTACCATGTTTAACGAAATAGGTATTGGTTGTAGATTTAATGACACGGTTAATGCTGCACTGTGTTTAACGAGACCATTATTATCAGCACGTTTAACGATACCATGACGGATTCATCGATTTTATAATTTTGTGTATTGGTCAACGAAATAATGGTTAACGATGGTAGCATGTCTTAACTACAGGGCCGTGGTTAACGAGGCTAATTTTCTACGACCTAACCATGATTAACGACGACACTAGACCATGATTAACGACGACACGAGACCATGGCTACCGACGACACAAAACTGAGGCTTAACGAAACTAACCACGACTTGATGACGCTGGTTAACGACGCAACTGCCACACGTTTAACGACTATTCGGTAAACTAGTAACGGAACATTGACCTCCCGGGTTAATGCTCGGTCAAGCCTATATATATATGTGTATGTGTGTGTGTGTGTGTGTGTGTGTGTGTGTGTCATATTTATGTGTTTGTATGTTTTTCAGATAGATATATAGATAAATAGATAGAGGGGGGGGGTGGACAGACAGACAGACAGACAGACAGATAACCGATAGAGAGCCAATCAATTCACTTAAAACCAATATTGACTCCTCTCTCTCTCTCTCTCTCTCTCTCTCTCTCTCTCTCTCTCTCTCTCTCTCTCTCTCTCTCTCTCTTTATTTCGTAAATTTCGCCTCAAAAATAATATCAAACGGGAGGTAGGAATATTAAGCTCTCTTCCTTGCCTCCTTCCTTCCTTCCTTCCTTCCTTCCTTGCCCCCCTTCTTTCTCCCTTCCTTACTTCCCCCTCCCTTCCTTACTTCCCCCTCCCTTCCTTCATTGCCTCCTCCCCCTCCATTCCTACATCCTTCCCCTCCTTCCTCCCTTCCTTCCTTGCCTCCCCCTCCCCTCTTTTTTGCCCCCCCCTTCCTTCCTCTCTTCTCTTCCTCCTTGCCTCCTTCCTTCCTCCCCTACCTTTACTCCTTACCTTCCTTCTTCCTTCCCCCCCTACTTCCTTGTCTCTCCCTCTCTTCCTTTTTTGCTTCCCCAGCTTCATTACCTCCTCCTCCCTCCCTCCTTCTCAAAACACAAACCGGAAATACACAACAACAATAATAATAATAAAATTTCGTAAATAAACTTGCTTATGACGTGGAGCTGACATCACGCCTGCCCGCCCTACTCTCCCTTCTTATTGCAGACTCTTGTGCCGTGTCGCGCCCCCTCCTCCCCCCCCCCTCCTCCCCCCCCCGGATCGTGTCGTAAATTATGCAGAACTATTGACATTTGTTGAATGTGTATGATATATATTTTCTTCGGTCATTTAGGTGTGTGGTGGTTACATACATACATACATACATACATACATACATACATACATACATACATACACACACACATACATACATACATATATACATACATACATACATACATACATTCATACATACACGTACATATATACATACATGCATACATACATACATACACATACATACATACATATATACATACATACATGTATACATACATTTATATATACATACATACATATATACATACATACAGTACATACATACATACATACATACATATATAGATACATACATACATACATATATAGATACATGGACTAAAAATGAAGTATATATATATATATATATATATATATATATATATATATATATATATATATATATATATATATATTTCATGTATATCCATAATGAAAACGCGGTTAAGATAAATCTTGATAAAATCACACGGGAAAAGGGAAACAACGGAGCACCTCGGCTTTCGTCTTTATTCAAGACATCTTGAATAAAGACGAAAGCTAAGGTGCTCCGTTGTTTCCCTTTTCCCGTGTGATTTTATCCAGATTTATATATATATATATATATATATATATATATATATATATATATATATATATACTGTATATATATATAAATATATATATATACATACATACATATATACATACATACATACATATATACAAACGCTGGATTTGTTATAAGGGCATAAAACCGTCTGGCGCCAGGAATCAACATATCAAAAGACGATCGGTGTGAAGCAATTCTATCCCCCTCCCCCCTCCCTTCACCCCTCCCCCTCACCCCCTCCTACCCCTCCCCCTCACCCCCTCCTACCCCTCCCCCTCTCCTTACCCCCCTAAACAGAATAATCAATAAAGTATTGGATCTCCTGAACAGTTTCAAATCCTCCGCCATGCCATCCATTACCATACATAATAGAATCCTGAACGAGGTCTCATGGCAGTATGGTGGGAGCGGCTGTTATAACATGGTAGATGGTGTATAATGATGTGTGTATATAATATAATGCACACATACATTATTATCAATATTAAGGTTGTTCTGGTATACTCGTTCATAATTTGTTCTTCACGAGGTCATTTTATACTGGCCAGGTAATTAGTCCTATTATTCCATTAATTACCCAGGTAAATGTAATTATGTTCCATGGTAAATTATCTCTCAGGTGTGTATTGTTATTTTCTTACGTAGTTACTCTTGTTTAGTGGATTATGGAGAGAGAGAGAGAGAGAGAGAGAGAGAGAGAGAGAGAGAGGCAGAAATTTCTCAAATATTTAGTCTATTTCGTCAGTCCGTGTGTGTGTGTGTGTGTGTGTGTGTGTGTGTGAAGGCTAAGCTTGTTGACATCTGCCAGCCCAAGTTATTATCCGCCCGATAATATAACAACAAGACCAACAATAATTTTAGGACTATAATAATCAGCCGGGGCAGAATTATACGAGTTATAGAGGTGATTATAAATTATATCATTGGAATCCGAATTATTGACTTATTGAACTGAGATATTTAAGTGATATCAAGTTAGTATATATATATCACGCCTGTGTCTCTGTCTGTCTGTCTGTCTGTCTGTCTGTCTGTCTCTGTGTCTGTCTGTCTGTGTCTTTGTCTGTGTGTCTCTCTGTCTGTCTGTGTCTTTGTCTGTGTGTCTGTCTGTCTGTGTCTGTTTTGTGAATGTGTGTGTGTCTGTTTGTCTGTCTGTCTGTGTCTTTGTCTGTGTGTCTGTCAGTCTGTGTCTGTTTTGTGAATGTGTGTGTGTGTCTGTCTGTCTGTCTGTGTCTTTGTCTGTGTGTCTGTCAGTCTGTGTCTGTTTTGTGAATGTGTGTGTGTGTGTGTGTCTGTCTGTCTGTGTCCTTGTCTGTGTGTCTCAGTCTGTGTCTGTTTTGTGAATGTGTGTGTGTGTCTGTCTGTCTGTCTGTGTCCTTGTCTGTGTGTCTGTCAGTCTGTGTCTGTTTTGTGAATGTGTGTCTGTGTCTGTCTGTTTGTCTGTGTCTTTGTCTGTGTGTCTTTCAGTCTGTGTCTGTGTCTGTCTGTCTGTGTGTCTGTCAGTCTGTGTCTGTTTTGTGAATGTGTGTGTGTGTCTGTTTGTCTGTCTGTCTGTGTCTTTGTCTGTGTGTCTGTCAGTCTGTGTCTGTTTTGTGAATGTGTGTGTCTGTTTGTCTGTCTGTCTGTGTCTCTGTCTGTGTGTCTGTCAGTCTGTGTCTGTGTCTGTCTTTGTCTGTGTGTCTGTCAGTCTGTGTCTGTTTTGTGAATGTGTGTCTGTGTCTGTCTGTCTGTCTGTGTCTTTGTCTGTGTGTCTGTCAGTCTGTGTCTGTTTTGTGAATGTGTGTGTGTGTGTTTTGGTCCTTAAAGGCAGACAGTTATTTTAGTGTCTCGCAAAATATTGGTCTGGTAATAAATTGTCTGGTGAGGTTTTGTCCAAGGGAAATTTTAAGGGAAGAGATTTTACATTTTTTTTTTGCCCAGTGATGATGATGATGATATATATATTGTATATGTGTGTGTGCATGTATGTATGTATGTATGTATGCATGTATGTATGTATGTATGTATGTATGTATGTGGAAGCGTGATCAACTATTGGCAGCCCCACACGGACGGCAGCTTTGTGAGTCCACCTTCCTCTTTCCTTCAATTTTCGCCGGAGATTGAAAGAGAACCTTTGAGGTGGTGTTGATAAAGAAAGCTGCATTTATTTTCTCTACTTTCACTTTTTAAAGATTTTGAGTGAAAGTTTCCGACGATTAGGTAGGAAGGTGCAGCGAGGGTTAGGGATTGGGAGACTGTTAAGGTCATTTGGATTTGGCGTATGTATGTATGTATGTATGTATGTATGTATGTAATATAACACACACTCACCCTCATGATACATTGTACACACGAGCTATCATTATACCGTTATCATGCTGTACAACGAAGCATTATAGTGTTCACTGCATAATAATGGAGTGAGCCCTGTGCTAGCATTATGTAAAGGAGTGGTGTAGCCTATATGATACTCCCAGCGACGCAATTATGGTGGGCGCGGGCAAACAAACACCCAGCCTTATAACATATGCAGACGAGAACCACCGCCCCA
This sequence comes from Homarus gammarus, assembly GCA_958450375.1. Classification (NCBI taxonomy): domain Eukaryota; kingdom Metazoa; phylum Arthropoda; class Malacostraca; order Decapoda; family Nephropidae; genus Homarus; species Homarus gammarus. The sequence continues at coordinate 726,884 of CAUDMG010000282.1, forward strand.
GTCCAGCTGCCATGTTGGGGAAGTACCACGAACCACATATTTGGAATCACCTGAAGATTAGGCACCCCAGCTTAATTTAATTTAATGATATTTCACCCAAATGCTAACCTAACCTAACCCGATAGAAACACTCATTTAACTATTCTACTAAAAATAATAACCAGATATGTCGTGAAATGTCTGGTAACACTGTTTGACTGTCACATATATACCTAGGTCGAGTCTCTGTGCTATTTTGTCGGCCATAACAAACCCTCCTATGACGTCATTTGTATTATTTTTTTTTTACATTACAGTCAAGGAAAAGAATTTAACGTATGACCGGTTGGGTGTTTGTGTGTCGTGGATTAAGTGGAGGAGGAGGAGGGGGGAAGGAAAGAGGAGGAAGAAGAACAGGAGAAGGATAATAAGAGGAGAAGGAGAGGAGGAGGGGATGGTCTGATACACTCCTAATCCAGACTGAGCTGTGTTGACCCCGAGTGCTGGATTTGACCTTTGGACTTGACCTACAGAACGAGATTTGACCTACAGAGCGAGACGTGATCTTGTGGATTTGACTTACAGAACGGGACTTGAACTTTTGGACTTGACCTCTAGATTAAATGTTACCTTTACCATTCAGAGGAGAATTAGGAACCTTGAGTACAGAGACAGGTTAAAGCATCTTAATTTGCACTCCCTTGAGAGACGTAGAGTGAGGAGCGATATGATAGAGGTGTATAAATGGAAGTCAGGGCTGAACAAAGGGGATGTAACAAAGGTACTCAAACTATCCAACCAGGAGCGAACTCGTAACAATGGTTTTAAATTAGACAAATTTAGATTTAGGCGCGAAATAGGTTGAGAAATAGAATACGCTGGATAGCTTCAAACATACAGTAGGTTGGATGGATATATGAGCGATAGGGGTTGGGTGTAAACGGGACTGTCCAGTAAGGCCCGCTGTCAGCTTCCTCCCTTCATATGTTCTTATAACTTAGTGATGGTTTGGGTGGTGGTAGTGATGAGGTGTGATGGGCGGGGTGATGGCAATGGTGAAAGTGATAGTGATGATGGTGGTAGTGATGGTGATGATGGTGTTGGTAGAGAGAGAGAGAGAGAGAGAGAGAGAGATCTTATGGGTACATTTTTCTCAGCCTATAGACACTGGAACACTGTAGAGGCTCAGCCGTGATTCAGCTTATTTCATTTGACGTATGAGAGGGGCGGGGGGGGGGGGGATGAGAGGGAGTGTGGGAGGGGATGAGAGGGAGTGTGGTAGGGGATGAGAGGGAGTGTGGGAGGGATTAAAAGGCGGAGGAGCGGTTGGCATTCGGTGGATGAGAGAGAGAGAGAGAGAGAGAGAGAGAGAGAGAGAGAGAGAGAGATGATTGGGAATTTTGAAGGATGGTTGCGTAGTTGGGTGGGCTTGAGGGTGGGTGGGTGGGTGGGTAGGCGGGTGGGCTTGAGGGTGGGTGGGTGGGTAGGCGGGTGGGCTTGAGGGTGGGTGGGTGGGTAGGCGGGTGGGTTTGTGGGTCGGTGAGTGGTTGCGTTTAGGTGGGTCGGTAAGTGAGTAAATGGGTGGGTGTGTAGGTCAGTGGGTGAATGGGTGGGTTAACGGGTGGGTGGGTGGGTTAGCGGGTGGGTGGGTGGGATCGGAAAGCTCAAAGGATTAATATTCAATACAGTGTGTGTACAGTTCCGCCCCGATATCATTTTCATGTCATTCTGAAGTGTTTTAATGAACCTGTGTGTGTGTGTGTGGTGTGTGTGTGTGTGTGTGTGCGTGTGTGTTTGCGTGTGTGTGTGTGTACGTGTGTGTGTATGTCAGGTACATAACAGGTAGTTGATCAAAATTAACCTGTCGACTGTAGCTTCTGGCGGACTGTTGTTGGTGATAATGATGGTGATAGTGATGGTGATAATGATGGTGATAATGATGGTGATGGTGATAATGATGGTGATAGTGATGGTGATAATGATGGTGATAGTGATGGTGATAGGGATGGTGATAATGATGGTGATAATGATGGTGATGGTGATAGTGATAATGATGGTGATAATGATGGTGATAGTGATGGTGATAGGGATGGTGATAATGATGGTGATAGTGATGGTGATGGTGATAGTGATAATGATGGTGATAGCGATGGTGATAGTGATGGTGATAGTGATAATGATGGTGATGGTGATAGTGATAATGATGATGATAATGATGGTGATAGTGATGGTGATAGTGATAGTGATGGTGATTGTGATAATGCTGGTGATAGTGATAATGATGGTGATAGTGATGGTGATAGGGATGGTGATGGTGATAGTGATGGTGATAGGGATGGTGATGGTGATAGTGATGGTGATAGTGATAATGATGGTGATAGGGATAATGATGGTGATAGTGATAATGATGGTGATAGTGATAATGATGGTGATAGCGATGTTGATAGTGATGGTGATAGTGATAATGATGGTGATGGCGATGGTGATAGTGATGGTGATAGTGATGGTGATAGCGATGGTGATAGTGATAATGATGTTGATAGCGATGGTGATAGTGATAGTGATGGTGATAGTGATGGTGATAGTGATAATGATGGTGATAGTGATGGTGATGGTGATAGTGATAATGATGGTGATAGTGATGGTGATAGTGATGGTGATGGTGATAGTGATAGTGATAATGATGGTGATAGCGATGGTGATAGCGATGGTGATAGTGATGGTGATAGTGATGGTGATAGTGATAATGATGGTGATAGTGATGGTGATAGTGATAGTGATCGGGATAGTGATGGTGATAGTGATGGTGATAGTGATAATGATGGTGATAGTGATGGTGATAGTGACAATGATGGTGATAGAGATGGTGATAGTGATGGTGATAGTGATAATGATGGTGATAGCGATGGTGATAGTGATAATGATGGTGATGGTGATAGTGATAATGATGATGATAATGATGGTGATAGTGATGGTGATAGTGATGGTGATAGTGATAATGCTGGTGATAGTGATGGTGATAGTGATAATGATGGTGATAGTGATGGTGATAGGGATGGTGATGGTGATAGGGATGGTGATGGTGATGGTGATAGGGATAATGATGGTGATAGGGATAATGATGGTGATAGTGATAATGATGGTGATGGTGATAGTGATGGTGATAGTGATAATGATGGTGATAGCGATGGTGATAGTGATGGTGATGGTGATAGTGATGGTGATAGCGATGGTGATAATGATGGTGATAGTGATGGTGATAATGATGGTGATAGCGATGGTGATAGTGATGGTGACAGTGATAATGATGTTGATAGCGATGGTGATAGTGATGGTGATAGTGATGGTGATGGTGATAGTGATGGTGATAGTGATAATGATGGTGATAGTGATGGTGATAGTGATAATGATGGTGATAGCGATGGTGATAGTGATGGTGATAGTGATGGTGATAGTGATAATGATGGTGATAGCGATGGTGATAGTGATGGTGATAGTGATAGTGATGGTGATAGTGATAATGATGGTGATGGTGATAGTGATAGTGATAGTGATGGTGATAGGAATAGTGATGGTGATGGTGATAGTGATGGTGATAGTGATAATGATGGTGATAGTGATAGTGATAATGATGGTGATAGCGATGGTGATAGTGATGGTGATGGTGATAGTGATGGTGATAGTGATAATGATGGTGATAGTGATGGTGATAGTGATGGTGATGGTGATAGTGATGGTGATAGTGATGGTGATAGTGATGGTAGTAGTAACGTTGTGGTTTTTTCTCGTGTATCTGCTCCTCCTCCTCTTATGCTCTTCCTCCCAAACATCACTCCTTCTTGCTCTTCCTCCTTCCACCACACCCTCTTCCTCCCCTCTATCCCCTCTCTTCCTCCTCCTCTCCTCCCTTCCTTCCCCTCACCTTCCCAGACCAATTTGTGCCTCACCTGGAGATAATATTGAACCTTTCAGTGAGAAACCTTCCCTGTACCAGAGAGAGAGAGAGAGAGAGAGAGAGAGAGAGAGAGAGAGAGAGAGAGAGTAACCCCGTTAAGAAATTATCTTAATCAGCCGGAACCCCGTTATAACATCACCCCATTATAACCTACATCACCCCGTTATAACCTACACCACCCCGCTATAACCTACACCACCCCGTTATAACCTACACCACCCCGCTATAACCTACACCACCCCGCTATAACCTACACCACCCCGTTATAACCTACATCACCCCGTTATAACCTACACCACCCCGTTATAACCTACACCACCCCGCTATAACCTACACCACCCCGTTATAACCTACACCACCCCGTTATAACCTACATCACCCCGTTATAACCTACACCACCCCGTTATAACCTACACCACCCCGCTATAACCTACACCACCCCGTTATAACCTACACCACCCCGCTATAACCTACACCACCCCGCTAAAACCTACACCACCCCGTTATAACCTACACCACCCCGTTATAACCTACACCACCCCGCTATAACCTACACCACCCCGCTATAACCTACACCACCCCGTTATAACCTACACCACCCCGTTATAACCTACACCACCCCGTTATAACCTACACCACCCCGCTATAACCTACACCACCCCGTTATAACCTACACCACCCCGTTATAACCTACACCACCCCGTTATAACCTACATCACCCCGTTATAACCTACACCACCCCGTTATAACCTACACCACCCTGTTATAACCTACACCACCCCGTTATAACCTACACCACCCCGTTATAACCTACACCACCCCGTTATAACACACATCACTTCATTTAAGCGACATTTATTTGTGGTGTTGTTCAGTTATCGTCAACAAGGGCAACTACCATCGCTATTTCGTTGGGCCTTGAATCTTTAACTAAAGTTGATTGCTCGATGTTGAATATGCACGAGTGAAGCTCTGAATTATGTATGACGAGTTTGCTCTCTCTCTCTCTCTCTCTCTCTCTCTCTCTCTCTCTCTCTCTCTCAATAATGCCTGACTGCAACGTAGGTGGGGGAGATAGGGGGGAGGGGGGGGGGGGGTGTTGAGAAGTAAAAGTTAAATGGCTCGGCATTGTTTACATAAGACAGGTGTTTCTATAGTGGTCGACGTTTCCCGCCAAATACATCAGCTGATTCTGTTTTCCCCGTTAGTTAAGTTAGTTTTGGTTAAGGTTAGGTAAGGTTAGGTTTGGTTAGTTAAGTTAGTTTTGGTTAAGGTTAGGTTGGGTTAGGTTAGGTTAGGTTAGGTTAGGTTAGGTTAGTTAAGTTAGTTTTGGTTAAGGTTAGGTTAGGTTAGGTTAGTTAAGTTAGTTTTGGTTAAGGTAAGGTTAGGTTAGGTTAGGTTAGGTTAGTTAAGTTAGTTTTGGTTAAGGTTAGGTTAGGTTAGGTTAGGTTAGTTAAGTTAGTTTTGGTTAAGGTTAGGTTAGGTTAGGTTAGGTTAGGTTAGTTAAGTTAGTTTTGGTTAAGGTTAGGTTAGGTTAGGTTAGGTTAGTTAAGTTAGTTTTGGTTAAGGTTAGGTTAGTTAAGTTAGTTTTGGTCAAGGGTAGGTTAGGTTAAGTTAGGGTGATTAATCTGTACTTGATATAAAGTGGGCGTCTAAACCTCCAATACCAATATGGCGGCAAAAATTCCACCGAGACTCGACCGTGAGATATATTATGGAGCGACTGGTTAAATATGGAAAAAAAAACACCAATATTCGTAACTTGTATTCGTCATTAGTTGTCTGCCTCATAATGTGTCTACCCACTTGTCTACCTCATAACTTATCTACCCACTTGTCTACCTCATAACTTATCTACCCACTTGTCTACCTCCTCACCTGTATGGTCGATTTCCCAGGTGTTGGTGGTGGTGTCGTCGCTCTTATCATCTTTAGTGTATGACTCTCTTGCTTGTGGAAGTTATTCGAGGATATTGTGGTGTGAGGGGGGGGGGGGCTGGAGACACTCTGGTATGTTGATTAAAATAGTGTTGTAGTAACCACTCGTAGAGGTTGTTGCGTCACTCTAACTTGTCGTGACCATCAGTATGTGACGGAAATACTCGAGAGGTGAGGTGAGGTGAGATGAGGTGAGGTGAGATGAGATGAGGTGCTCCTGCTTCTAGATACGTAAATCTCAAAGTGTTGCAGGGTTTGACTCTCGTTGTGTGCTGGATTCTGGAACTTGTGTCTCTGTGAATGAGCTCCTGGAACAGCTCGTGGTGGCTCCAGTGTCACCAAGCTTTACTGCTACTTCGAAATTGCCAATGGGGTCACCGTAAATTGTGAAGCCAGCCGGGGCTACCAACACATTACTGAGGTGAGTGAAGCCAACAACACCGCCGCCATGAAGCTTCGGTACGATTTCGACTCGTCTCATAAGACGTATCGGACGTTCCCGCAGAAGGTGGTCCACTCGACAGGCCTGGCAGATCGCTGGAGCTTCCTCAAGTGGTGCTGCCCATTCTGCCTGGAGAAACCTCGCTCACGCTCTCGTAAGTCCAGCAGCGTCCCTGTCATCCGCATCACCAGACCTCGAAGTCCCGACTCAGACCCGGACAGTGAAGATGAACCCAAGGAGCAGCGGAAAGGCAGCGTCGAGAGTGGGGGCAGTAGTGGGGGTGTCGGGGTCGTGGAGTCTACTGTGAGGTCCCACAGGGCGAATGAGAGCGGGGATGTCCTCAGCCAGGACGGCAGCGAACTCGATGTCATCGATGAAGAAATCAACGACCCAAGAGACTTTGACACCGACTCCATATTGAGTAAAGATTCTGTGCGTAGCAAGGGTTCTGTCGGGAGCAAGAAATCAATCAAGAGTAAGTCCTCAACCGCTGACTCGGTCAAGAGTAAGACCTCGGTCAAGGGCAAACATGGTAAAGATTCGGGGAAGGTCAGCAAGGAGTCCTTCAGTAGTCGCGAGTCCGTGAATGACACGGAAGGTACCAAGAGCAAGACCCGCTCCTCTGTAAAGAAGATCTTCAAGCACTTCAAACGAAACGCCTCCGCGGCGTCCCCGACCTCCTCCAGTAGTCGAGGAGGAGACAAACGCTCCTCGACCAAATCTTCCTCTTCAGTAGGAGTCGCAGACAACGAGGACAGCAAGAAGGCCAGTAAGAACTTCTCCCCCCGCGCGTACGGAGACAAAAAACGCAAGTCCATGACTCTTGACGGTCGAGGACGAGGGTTCGAGACCCAGAGGTCAGCCACCAGCGAGGTGATAGGTCAAGAGGTGGAGCTGAGGGGAAGTAGGTCGACTAGTGAGTGTGTTGAGATGAGGGGGACCAGGGCGACCAATGAGGGTGTGGCGCTGAGGAGCAACAGGTCAACCACCCTGGACGGTCGAGGCTCCAGCAGGAAGGGGATCATTGTGATGAGGGACGACACAGAGCCTGACGGAGGGACTCAAGTACACAGGTACAAGTCGACGGCCAAGTGGGAAACGAAGACAGTGGGAACGGTGAAGATAGATCCCTCGTCACACACAGAGAGGGATGATATAGAGGAGATGAACGGCGTGGCGGTGAAAAACCTCCAAACTGTCGACCTGGAGACAAATGGAGAAGGAAATTCGACGCCTCCGACACCTCCTGAAAAGATCGAGGAAGACGAAGTGGTGTTCGTGTCCCCTAAAAAGTTTGGAATGAAAGGGAAAGCAGAGAAGAACAAAGGACATGAAGAAGAGGAGGAGCAGGGGGGAGTGAGGGAGGAGGAAAGAGTGGGAGGGATGGATGAGGAGGAGAAGGTTGAGTCGTGTCCCCCGGAAACACCAGCACAAAAGGACAAGGTTTACGACTCCCCCAACAAGCACCACCACCACCATCATCAAGTGGCCGACCCTGGAGGTAAGATTTTCTCCACCAATAACCTAGTCCTACGTCATCAATTGCTCACGTCATTACATTCCTTTACCAATAGTTTCGTTGTACGTCATAACCTGCTTACGTAATTATCCTCTTCCACCAGTAACCAATGCCCCACGTCATCAATTGCTCACGTCATTACATTCCTTTACCAATAGTTTCGTTTTACGTCATAACCTGCTTACGTAATTATCCTCTTCCACCAGTAACCAATGCCCCACGTCATCATCTGCATACGTCATTATTTCTCGTCACCTGTTCACGTCATCGATTGTATTGATGATCCGCCCACTGCCGTATGATTTGGTTTTATTTATTTCACGATTATTTTTATTGTACTGGATATTGATTCTTGTTTCACCTGTTATATTTTTTATTACGTTTTAAGGAGGAAACTAAATATTAACGACTTTCTGAACGATAAAAATTCTTCTTCTTTGTTATTTATTTATTTATTTATTATTATTATTATTATTATTATTATTATTATTATTATTATTATTATTATTATTATTATTATTATTATTATCATCATCATTACTATCATAATTATCATCATCATTATCACAAACAATATTAGTTACTACTGTACACGTGAAGTATTGACCCAATAATACGGTAGAGGCGAGTGGAAGGGGGGGGGGGGGGATAACACTTGTCTACTACACACATGGATGAATGGATGGATAGATAGATGAATGAATGGATAGATAGATGGATAGATAGATGGATGAATGGATGGATAGATAGATGGATGAATGGATAGATAGATGGATGAATGGATGGATAGATAGATGGATGAATGGACGGATAGATAGATGAATGAATGGATGGATAGATAGATAGATGAATGGATGGATATAGATAGATAGATAGATAGATAGATATTAGATTTTTCATTGACTTCGAGAAACTGAATCTATGTTTGTTTTATGATCGTACTGAGAGAGAGAGAGAGAGAGAGAGAGAGAGAGAGAGAGAGAGAGAGAGAGAGAGAGGTTAAGACTGCCGTGTAATGTCTCATTCAGATTATCTGGCGGAGCATTGGTGTTCAGTGATCACAGAAGAGGGAGAGAGGAGGAGGAGAGAGAAGGAGGAATAGGAGGAAGGAGGAATAGGAGGTGAGAAGGAGGAGGAGGAAGAATAGGAGGTGAGGAGGAGGAGGAATAGGAGGTGAGGGGGAGGAAGGAGGAATAGGAGGTGAGGAGGAAGAATGAGGAATAGGAGGTGAGGAGGAGGAAGAATGAGAAATAGGAGGTGAGGAGGAGGAATAGGGGGTGGGGAGGAGGAAGGAGGTGATGAGGAGGAGGAGGAGGAATAGGAGGTAAGGAGGAGGAGGAAGAATGAGGAATAGGAGGCAAGGAGGAGGAATAGGGGGTGGCGAGGAGGAAGGAGGAATGGGGAATAGGAGGTGAGGAGGAGGAATAGGGGGTGGGGAGGAGGAAGGAGGAAGGAGGAATAGGAGGTGAGGAGGAGGAAGAATGAGGAATAGGAGGCAAGGAGGAGGAATAGGGGGTGGGGAGGAGGAAGGAGGAATAGGAGGTGATGAGGAGGAGGAGGAGGAATAGGAGGTGAGGAGGAGGAAGAATGAGGAATAGGAGGTGAGGAGGAGGAAGAATGAGGAATAGGAGGTGAGGAGGAGGAATAGTGGGTGGGGAGGAGGAAGGAGGAATAGGAGGTGAGGAGGAGGAGGAGGAGGAATAGGAGGTGAGGAGGAGGAATAGGGGGTGGGGAGGAGGAATGAGGAATAGGGGGTGGGGAGGAGGAAGGAGGAATAGGAGGTGAGGAGGAGGAGGAATAGGAGATGAGGAGGAGGAGGAAGAATGAGGAATAGGAGGTGAGGAGGAGGAATAGGGGGTGGGGAGGAGGAAGGAGGAATAGGAGGTGAGGAGGAGGAGGAGGAATAGGAGGTGGGGAGGAGGAGGAGGAATAGGAGGAGGAGGAATAGGAGGTGGGGAGGAGGAGTTTCGTGGGACAATCCCCTAGTGAAGCTTGTGTCAGGTTGGGGCATTTCCTGTCTGGTGTTACCCCCCCCCTCCTTCCCCTCCCTCCCCTTCCTTCCCTCAGAATACCTATTATACCTATACCTCTCCCACCCCCCCTGTTCCATTGTCTCCCTCCCTCCCTCCTCTTCTCTAGCCATCCCACTTTTTCCCCTTGGTCCAATGTACGCTCCCCCCCCCTCCTTCCTTATCTCACGCTACTATGGTCCAGTGTAACCCTCCCTCCCTTTTCCCGGTCCATTAGTCCATTGTAACCCCTTCCTCCTTCTCCTCCTCCTTCCCTCCTCCTTCCTTACTTCCTCCTCCTCCTCCTCCTCTTCTTTCCTCCATTCCCCTTCCTCCTTCCCTCCTCCTCCTCCCTTCCTTCCTCCTCCTCCTCCTCCTTCTCGTTAAGATTCTCTCCCTATTTAAACATCCATTTCCTTCCCCATTTCCTCTCCCTACGTTTAATTCCTCCTCCCCCCTCTCCTCCTCCTCCCCTCTCCTCCTCCTCCTCCCCTCTCCTCCTCCTCCCCCTCTCTCCCCCCTCTCCTCCTCACTCCCACACTCACTTCCTTTCCGCCCACCACGACCCATACAAACACCCCCCCCCCCCTTGGCATACATACAAACATACACATTTACAGTATACTCACACAAAGGCTCTTAATAAACACGTTGTCGAAACACCTCTCTCTCTCTCTCTCTCTCTCTCAAACCTTCAGAACTACGGCGTTAACCAATGAGAGCCTCAAGGTGGAAGCAGGTGCCAATGTATAATTACACCTTCCCCCCCCCCCCTCCCCAATTAGTCATCTCTAATTACCCCATTTAAGAAGTTGACGTAATTACACAAGCCTAATGAAGGTATGATATAGTGTATGTGATTATTACCGTAGATGTTTGTGTGTGTGTGTGGTAGGTGAGGTGAATGAGGAGGAAAAATATAATATGAATCGGCAACTGAAATATTGCCCTGGGGATCGGGAATACCGCCAGGAAAGTGAGTCACCTGCATCTCTCTCTCTCTCTCTCTCTCTCTCTCTCTCGTGGGTGTGTGATGGAGAGGGAAGGCATAGAAGGAAAGATAGCGAGAGATTAAAAGAGAATGAAAGAAAGAGAGAGAGAGATTACGAAGCAAAAGAGAAAGAAACTTACTCACTCACTCCCTAGTACTGACAGCACAGGAACCATGGGTAGATGGGGTAGGAGGCGAGGACTAAGAGTAGCGATCCTCAAGAAATAACTTAACTAGGTGTATCTGCCCTGAGACACACCTGACCAAGCTGACTGTGGTTACCTTGGCTCTCAGGTACACACGCTGGGGTCGTAAGGTGAGGGCGTGACAATATACAGGTGTTGACAGGTAGATGTACAGGTGTTGATAGGTAGAGGTTCAGGTGTTGACAGGTAGATGTACAGGTGTTGACAGGTAGAGGTTCAGGTGTTGACAGGTAGAGGTTCAGGTGTTGACAGGTAGATGTACAGGTGTTGACAGGTAGAGGTTCAGGTGTTGACAGGTAGAGGTTCAGGTGTTGACAGGTAGAGGTTCAGGTGTTGACAGGTAGAGGTTCAGGTGTTGACAGGTAGAGGTTCAGGTGTTGACAGGTAGAGGACAGGTAATAAGTATACAGGTAGTGTAATTAATTCTACAGGTGGTGACGGTGTTAGTGTTTGCTAGCGACAACCATTAAGGGAGGGAGCCACTAAGGGATTGATTGAAACATTTTATTTAGCCAGAAAAGCACAGATACACAGTGGATAATAATAACAATATTAACATGGCTGAGCCAGTTGAGTACCTGAGCTCTCTTTGAGGCACCTGATATATACTATACATTTATCTCAAGGAAGTATTATGCTACCATTTGTAGTTCATCTCGGAACAGTACAATACATATATACATATATACATACATATACATATATACATATATACATACATATACATATATACACATATACAGGGTATATATATATATATACATATACTGTATACAGTATATATAATAATATAGATCTATTTTATTATATATACTGTGTACATTATATGTATATATATATATAGACCTTGGTATATGTGTATATATGTATAATGTATGTAGTTATGTATATATGTATATCGTATGTCTATATGTCTGTTATGTATTGTACTGTTCCGAGATGAACTACAAATGGTACCATAATACTTCCTTGAGATAAATTGTATAGTTAGATATCAGGTGCCTCAAAGAGAGCTCAGGTATCTCAACTGTCCTCAGCCATGTTAATATGTGTTATTATTTATCCACTGTGTTACTGTGCTTTCTGGGCTAAATAAAATGTTTCAATGCAATCCCGTATCGTGGCTCCCTCCCTTAATGGTTGTCCGCTAGCATACCACTATACACCGGCACCACCCTGCAGAATTAATTACACTACCTGTATACTTATTACCTGTCCTCTACCTGTCAACCCCTGTACCTCTACCTGTCAACACCTGTACCTCTACCTGTCAACACCTGAACCTCTACCTGTCAACACCTGAACCTCTACCTGTCAACACCTGAACCTCTACCTGTCAACACCTGTACATCTACTGTCAACACCTGAACCTCTACCTGTCAAACACCGGAACTCTACCTGTCAACACCTGTACATCTACCTGTCAACACCTGAACCTCTACCTATCAACACCTGTACAATCTACCTGTCAACACCTGTATATTGTCACGCCCTCACCTTACGACCCCCAGCGTGTGTACCTGAGAGGCCAATGGTAACCACAGGTTCAGCTTGGTCAGGTGTGTCTCAGGGCAGAGACACCTAGTTAAGTTATTTCTGAGGATCGCTTACTCTTAGTCCTCGCCATCCTACCCCGATCTCCCTATGGGTCCTGTAGCTGTCAGCACTTAGGGAGTGAGTGAGTAAGTTTGCTTTGACTCGTTTTGCTTCGTACATCTCTCTCTCTCTTTCTTTTCATTCTCTTTTATCTCTCGCTGATCTTTCCTTCTATGCCTTCCCTCTCCATCACAACACCCCGAGTGAGAGGAGAGAGGGAGAGAGAGAGAGAGAGAGATGCAGAGTGGTGACCTCACTTTCCTGCGCGGGTATTCCAGATCCCCAGGGGCATCTATTCAGTTTGCCGATTCATATTAATATTTTTCCCTTCCTCATCACCTCTACCGTCAGCCACACACACACACCCAACATCTACACGGTAATAATCACATACACTATATCATACCCTTCATTAGGCTTGTGTAATTACGTCAACTTCTTAAATGGGGTAATTCGAAGATGACTAATTGGGGAGGGGGGGGGGGGGAAGGTTAATTATGCATTGGCACCTGCTCCACCTTGAGGCTCTCATTGGTTAACGCCGTTTTTGAGATTGATTGAGAGAGAGAGAGAGAGAGAGAGAGAGAGAGAGAGGTGTTTCGACAACGGTTTATTAAGAGCCTTTGTGTGAGTATACTGTAAATGTGTATGCTGTATGTTGCCAAGGGGGGGGGGGGTGTTGTATGGGTCGTGGTGGGCGGAAAGGAAGTGAGTGTGACCAGTTTTTTGTTGTGAGGAGGAGAGGGGGGGTGGAGGGCGGGAGAGGGGGAGGAGGAGGAGAGGTGGAGGAGGAGGAGTAGGGGGACGGAGGCGGAGGAGGACGGCTGAGGAGAGGGGGGGAGGCGGAATTAAACGTAGGGAGCGTGAAATGAGGGAAGGACAATGGCATGTTTAAATAGGGGAGCAGAATCTTAACGAGAAGGAGGGGGGGGGGGGGGGGAGGCGAAGGCAGGAAGGGAGGAGGGAGGAGGGAAGGAGGAAGGCGGTAATGTGGAGGAAAGATGAAGTAGGAGGCAGGATGGAGGAGTAATGAAGGAAGGAGGAGGAGAGGAGGGAAGAGGGTTCCACTGGACTAATGGATCCGGGAAAAGGGAGGGAGGGGTACACTGGACCATAGTAGCAGTGAGATAAGGAAGGAGGGGGGGGGGGGCGTACATTGGTACCCCAAGGGGGAAAAAGTGGGATGGCTAGAGAAGAGGAGGGAGGGGAGGGAGGGAGACAACTGGAACAGGAGGGCGGGGAGAGGATATATGGTATAATAGGTATTCTGAGGGAAGGAAGGGGAGGGAGGGGAAGGGGGGGAGGGGAGGGGAAGGGAGGGGGGAGGGGAGGGGAGGGTAACACCAGACAGGAAATGCCCCAACCTGACACAAGCTTCACTAGGGTGATTGTCCCACACCATCCCCTCCCACCTCCTATCCTCCTCCTCCATATTCCTCCTCCTCCTCCCACCTCCTCTCCTACCTCCTCCTTTCCTGCCTCACCTCCTAGTCCTCCTTCCTCCATCCCCACCCCCGATTACTCCTCCTTACCTCCTATTCCTCATTCTTCCTCGCTCCTCCTTCAATCTCCTCATTTCCTCCTCCTCCTTCACCTCCCTATTCCTCCGTCCTCCTCCCCACCCCCTATTCCT
>CAUDMG010000283.1:0-28950 GCA_958450375.1 Homarus gammarus
TGCCACCACCCCTCAACCCCTCACGCAAGCGGTGTTTAGCCACTGCACCTGTTCTCTCCTTCTAAAATTCACTTCCATCCTCTCTTTACTCTTCCTCTGAACCTCCTTCCCCCCTGTCACTAGCATTTTTCTATTCTATTCTAATACATAAGACGCACTACAACTACGCCAGATGCATGAGACGTACTACAACTACGTCAGAATGCATGAGACGCAGTAGGCTTATATACAGATAACCTGGAGGAGACCCTAATATATCAATACTAATAACAATAATGTTTTCAGATCATATTACTGATTTTTTCCGATATGTTGGTAGCCCTGATAGTTGCCTGACGTCATCAATTAGTGTTAAAAAGTAGGCACAATATTTCCGTGTTCATGAGATACATTTTAAGTATACTTGGAAAGGTTCATAATAAACGGTATGTTAACAAAAACTTATAACTTATATATGTTAATGTAAATTTCTGTAATTTATAGTGGGTTTGGTTACCAGAATATCACTTAATTATAAAAGTAACATATCGTGTATGTCCTTATTAACTGAAATCATTACTTTAATCTGTACATTTTAACTAATACGCGCCTGTATACTTGAAATTATTAATAGTTTCGGAGCAATATTATAGTATTGATATGTCAAAAGTAAATAGTTCGTTCCAAAATTCACGCTCGGGTGTGTGACTATGTTATTACTCAAAGAAAAATTATGTCCACTAGTAATCCTTCAGATACACATAACTGGGTTAAAACATTCATATTTTTCGTAGATAAAGGTTGGCAGATAACATACTGTAATACTAGGAAAGCGTACATTACTGACAAAGTATTCTCATACAGCCACTTATTATCATTCTCGTATATATCCGATAATACTGTGGCAAGATATAACAAAAAAAAATATTAGCGAAATTAAAACCAATTCCTCCCTCCCCCCCTCCTCCACACACAAGTGCATAGGGTCACCTCAGTAACGGACGAAGAAACACACCTCAACCACAAGACCATTTTATTCCCCGACGTTTACGTGCATCCCACTCCTCAGCTGAAGCCATAAGTCCTGACCTGAGTGGGTACCTTGATGTACCGAATGCCTTGACATAACGTATATATCAAACTACAGGAACTGTTTACATATAACATAAGGTATTTTCTTAAGCACACACCTAGATAAACGAAACTGAAGGAAGGTCAATTATAATACATTTTAACATAACTCATAACTCTGAGGAGAGGGGATAAAAATTATAAACTTTTCGTTCAGTGAAGGTTTTATGTGGAGGGTCGAGGTGGAGAGATGACAGACCACACAGGTTTGATGTAAAGGCTGTCATGTGTGACGACGCGCGCGCGCACACACACACACACACACACACAGAAATTGAAAAACAAAATAGCCTTCAAATACCTTTTTAATACACCCTGTAACTCTCTTAATTTAAATAACCGAAATAATGTCAGGGGGATGTTTAGGGGAGGTGGTGTGACGTAAGAGGACGTAGGGGAGGGGAGGTCTCTGTGCGCTGGACAGAGGATAGGGGACAGTTGCACCGCCACACTGTTGTGTTAAGTAAGAAATACTCAAGATCTGAATGCTAATACTTCCCATTTGGTTGTAGTGTCATTGAGATAAATAACATAACATTATTACAGCCTGTCTGCTATAGTATGTGGACATTAGTCATGCTCTTCATGTCAACTTTGGAATAAACCTGAGCCATGACGAAATGTGCCTAGGCATGAAGAGAAATTGTATTTATGAGTGTTTTTTTTTGTGTACGCTACAAAAATATACTATACAATATTAAGAGTGAAAATATGTGTGTAATGATCAGAGGTGCTGCATTTCCCGTTACGTAAGTGAGATTTGGTAAACAAGTAGAAAATTAGGTGATTGGACAGAAATGCGGGAGGCAAGACTATTGACTCTGTCTCACAATCCTAGGCACCACGCCACCACCACACCACACTCCATGAAGCCTGGCACTATAACACCTTAGACTTTGCTTGAGGATAAATAAAGTGGTAGATTTTTTCCTTTTTCAGCATTACATTGTCACTGCAGGACAGGTATTATTTACTCCACGTTAGGTGAATGAAAAGCGTCCATACTAATTATCTATGTCAACGTTGCCGGGCACATGTATGGAGACAAATTATATCATTGTGGTCCCAGGCTACTGTGTGCACCTCATGTCTCACCGAGTAACTTAGAGGCTTCAGATTCACGTTCAGATACTCGCGGGGGTTCACACCTCACGGAAAGAATGGATTGACAACGCTGAGTGTACTAGTCGGAAATGTCCCCAACTGTACTTAAAAAAATGAGATACTTTGGTTATATAATTAGGGACCTTGGGATAATAACAGAAATATTAATGGACAAAGTTGAGGGTAAAAGGGCCAGGGGAAGGCAACAACTGGGGTGGATGATGAAATTAAAACCTTGGGGGATTGTTAAAAACAGTCCGAGAAAGTTTAGAGTGGAGGACTGTGGTCGCCAACCCTCATATATATGGGGACGGTACACTTGATTGACTGAGGTTAGGTTCTTGATCATATTTTTTTTATTTGGTAAAAATTTATTTCCTCCGCCATTTTTGGGATGTTCTTAATTAAACTGAAGAAGTTTTCTTCTATTGGAATGTTTCCTAACTTGGCTCCTTCACCCGGGCACCCGTTCTTAAAAATTACTCCTTACATTTCTGTGATAATTAAATTAGGTTAGGTTTAATTTCGTCAGCGTTTTGCGTGTTTTACCTCACGATTTTCCTTTACCTCAAAGCCCTGCCCACTCTGTGCAATAAAAATAAAATCTTCAAGTGAAATCTCAAAGTATAAAAAAAATCGAAAAATATAAATTTCCGACGAAAATGCTATAAAGTGACCTTTTTCGAATCTTTACCAAGTAAGGTGAGGTTAGGTTCGGTTATATTAGGTAATGTTAGATTAGGTAGGTTTAGTTGGTTGGTTTAGTTTGTTTTAATGTAAGTGTATGATACTGCAGGTACCATGGTGCTAAAGACTGTGATAATGATCTTAACAATTATTAAAATTAATTATTCATGTCAAATGTCTGACAACAATGTAGGTTCTGGTCTAACCATGACTAAACCGATAATGACGATAAGCAAAACCACCCAACCAAATTCAACTTTAAAATATCTCAAGATCTTTAGGTTTGGTTTAATTGGTTCGTTTCGTCTGTTGTCATTAAGGCCGCGCCCAAAAACACATCGTTGCCAAAAATATGCACTAATGACTGTTTGCTCTTACGGTATGACCAAGTGGTACAGGTGCTGGTGGCGGGTGGTCAGGTCCTCAGTGACTCCAGAGACTTGGCATTCATGTTTTTTACTTCTCTTAAAGTGGGTTTGTGCCTATAATCCCCTTGCCAGGTTAGTGTCCTCGTCAGTCAGTTCGAAGGCAGGGAAAAATTACTTCTCTTGTGAATGTGGATCACGTAAGCCAGGCGAGTTGTTAAGGTCAGTATGGATACAACATAGTGAGAGTTAAGCTTTTTGTAGGTATACAAGGTAATATGACCAATACTACACTCGACCACCTTTACTTCCCCAACAGCAAAGTTAGGAAAACACATCCACAACTGGGTGAACTAACTCTGCTGTATGTGATTCTTATACTTCACAAGGCTTATTGTCTAGGTCCTGGGTGTCCATTACATCAAACCCTGGAACAATTTTACTATTTCAAGGATACTTGATTTCTACAGTTGAATCAGTGAACCTCGAACTCATTTACCACTGAAGGCCATAGTTTGCGCCACAACACTATTACCTGTAGCTTGTGTAACGTCTGGCTAGGACTCGGGGTTCAATGATGGTGTGATAAATATTGTAATTTATCCAGGAGCCTCGTGCAGCGTCGAGATCACCACCTTCACCAGCATTTAACATGCCATTAAGAGGCTCTGGCGTGTTAAGCTTCTTCAAATGTGCAATGATCCCTTGATTCATTGACTATAACATACCAGGGGCGTTAGGAGGTAGACACTGCGGGCTGATGTCATGGTCTGGTGAACTTTCTCTTACAGTCTTGGTGCATTATCTTCCCTTAAAGAGCACCGCTTTGTCGGCAGTTTTTTATATACATCTTGTTATTTGGAATGCAACTGTTTCTGAACCGCTGATAGAAAACATTCCATTTATTTTGTACTGTTCATTTCTAATTAAAAGGACGAATGATTACTTCGCTCTACCCAAACTACCGAATCAGAGCCCAGACGACCATCCTTTTCCTAAGTTTTTCAACCATTTTTATTCTAAACTCTACTGTATATCAGAGCACTGTCGTCTCTTCTTGGCATTCTCATAAAAACTTTAATCCTTTTTAGTCACACGCTAAGGCATTGTTGTTCATGTTAACTTACACTTTAAATCCTTTCCCTAGTTGACAACAACACGTCCACCGGCAGCCATTTAAACTCCGCTTAAAAAGGATCCCACTTTTCTAATATTACCGTAACAATATATAAATTCGTTAACTAATTTATAATAGCAGATATCACAACCGATTTACGCTTTTATCTATTATGAAATAATACTAAATTAAAACAAAATGAAAGTTATTAATATGATGGCGGCTGGTCGGTAGTCAGTGGGCGGGGCTGAACACTCAAACTGAGTGGTGTAGGAAAAAACGAAATTTTTAGTAATTCTTTGGTGGAGTAACATTATTCGATGTACTAGGGCTTAATAATAATAATAATAATAGTAATAATAATAATAATAATAATAATAATAATAATAATAATAATACATGGATAAATCATTTTTCTTTTTCGTTTGCTGTATTTTTTCATGAGTTTTAAGTTTTAAATTTTTTATATTATCCTATTATAAATTACGTTACGTTACGTTACATTACGTAACGTTACGTTACATTATGTTATGTTTGGCAACAGTACATAGATTAATAGTTAAATCTAATCCCATACAGCTTGCATTTTGTTAACTTGACTGTATGGGATCAACGAAGATTAGTTCAGCTATTTCACCTTAAGATTAACCATCCTAATTATAATCTAACCTAACCTAATCTAATCTAAACTAACCCAACCCAAATTAATCTCCCCCAAAAAGTGTTAGAGGATAATCTTGGGGAAAATAAACTGCAGGGACTAGTCTTCAGGCGAGCCGTACGTGTTCGTATCTGTGGTGTAATGGTCAAGCAAGCTCGCCTCGCAAGCGAGCGGACCCGGGCTCGATCCCCCGGCATGGTTAAACTATGGGCAAGGTTCTTTAAGCATTTGCCT
The DNA here is from genome assembly GCA_958450375.1 of Homarus gammarus. Lineage (NCBI taxonomy): Eukaryota > Metazoa > Arthropoda > Malacostraca > Decapoda > Nephropidae > Homarus > Homarus gammarus. The sequence continues at coordinate 5,279 of CAUDMG010000283.1, forward strand.
CTGTCTACCCAGTAGTAATTGGGAACCTGTTTGTTAATAGATTTACTAATCGTATTCCGGGGTAATGGTTCGCGCAATGCAGTGGGCGAACTGCCCGGTCTTCTCGCACTATTCCTTGACACGCTCCTTAAACAAATTCACGCCTAGGTGACCCTTGGGCCGGCCATCCTCGTTACACGAGGGGCAACCATTTATTAAACACGAGAGCGTCTCACTGGCAGTATCTGGTGTGAGTGATACAACATAAACACTTAAAATGTCAACAATTAAAAGACGTACACATCACAGACTCTCGACTCGGGCAAAAAGTTGCCTCATTATCTGTGGTGCGGTGGTAGTTGTGGTGCGGTGGTAGTTGTGGTGTGGTGGTGGTTGTGGTGTGGTGATGGTTGTGGTGTGGTGGTGGTTGTCGTGTAGTGGTGGTTGTGGTGTAGTGGTGGTTGTGGTGTAGTGGTAGTATTTACGTTGTGGTATTTGTTGTGTGGTGGTTGTGGTGTGGTGGTGGTTATGGTGTGGTGGTGGTTGTGAGGTGGTTGTAGTGTGGTGGTGGTTGTGTGGTGGTTGTAGTGTAGTGGTAGTATTTATGTGGTGGTATTTGTTGTGTGGTGGTTGTGGTGTGGTGGTGGTTGTGGTGTGGTGGTGGTTGTCGTGTAGTGGTGGTTGTGGTGTAGTGGTAGTATTTATGTGGTGGCATTTGTTGCGTGGTGGTTGTGGTATAGTAGTGGTTATGGTGTGGTGGTGGTTGTGAGGTGGTTATGGTGTGGTGGTGGTTGTGGTTATAGTAGTGGTTATGGTGTGTTGGAGTGGTGGTGTGGGGGTGGTTTTGGTATGGTTGTGGTGTGGTAGTGGTTATAGTGTAAAGAGGTCCTGTGTGTGTGTGTGTGTGTGTGTGTGTGTGTGTGTGTGTGTGTGTGACTAATAAGCTGCACACTATGTAATACACACACACACACACACACATATATTCCACGCGCGTAGCCGTAGACAAGGCCGTCATGCACATAAGCCCATTAGAACCGTAACCTCCACTAGGAAACCGGAGAAACCCACCCCTGACAGACCATACCACCACACTGAAGTTCCACGGATATGGTATGATCTCCCGTCTTTACTGCTATCCAACGTCACTTCCCTAGCTAACAAGTTCGACGAGCTGGCAACTACAGTCAGGTCAACCGCCGCGAGCGTCGTTGCCATATGTGAGGCTTGGCAAATTGTGCCTGAAACGTGTCATATTGAGGGATATCAACTCTTTCATCACCTTCGTTCACAAAGACGCGGAGGAGGTGTTGCCCTCTTCTGTCAAGATGACCTACGCCCGTCACGCCTGGATGTTCAAGTCCCAGCAGATGTGGAAGCATTATGGGTACGTGTCGTGCTACGGGCCCACCCGCGCAACACTGCTTCCATCATAATCTGTGTGGCATACCATCCGCCTCGATCACCCACCAGAGACACTCTTATCAATCATCTCATCACCACCTCAGACCACCTCAGAGTTAGGTACCCATGTGCCAAGTTAGTATTATGTGGGGATTTAAATGAAATTGACACCACTGATATCCAGGACCAGCTATCACTATCACAAGTCGTGACCTTCCCCACACACGGTCAAAATACCCTTGACCTTATCTTAACTGACTTAGCGGACCAGTACCAACCACCTCAACCAATGCCTCCTATCGGGTGTAGCACACACTTATCAGTGCTCTGGTCCCCGGCTGCCACTCCCACTCAAGTACAGAGACCCTACATCAAGACCTACAGGCCGATTACTGACTCTGCAGTGCGCCTATTCGGGCAGTGGATAGTTCACCATCCCTGGACTGAAGTACTTAGCGTGGATGACGTGGAAACCAAATGGATAAATTATACCAACACCACCACGCAAGCTCACCACCACTTCTTCCCCGAGAAGTCCGTCAGGTCTCACCCAGCTGACTTGCCCTGGATCACACCTCGGATCAAAAGACTTATGCAACAGAGAGACAGAGCCTTTCATCTCAATGACCACATCCGCTACAGGTCCCTTCGTAACCGAGTCATCCGCGAAATACGCACTGCAAAGAAGTCCCACTACCCAACCAAATTACAACACCTGAAGCAGACCAACATCAGTCAATGGTATGGTAAGCTTAAAGAACTCTGTGGACTAAACAATAAGACACACCCCCTCCCCTTCCTTAACCATCTCACTAGTGTTGACGCAGCTGAGCAAACAAATAACCATTTCGCTACTATATGCCAGACGCTCCCACAGCTTGACACAACAACTCTCCCTGCTTACCTACCAGCCCCCCTTCCCACTGACTTAGTAGAAGAATTTGAAGTAGCAAAACGCCTGGACAAACTAAAATTAAAACGCTCTACCACCCCCATTGACTTACCAATGAAACTCTTCAAGGAGTTCTCCCCGGAGCTTGCTAAACCCCTCTGCTCCATCATCAATGCTTCTCTCAGTCAAGCCAGATGCCCAGCTGACTGGAAGACCTCTTATGTATCACCAGTGCCCAAGTCAACCAGCCCACAATCCTTAAATCAGCTACGACCTATTGCAATCACCCCAATACCCAGCCTAATCTGTGAAAGTTTTGTGTTCGACTGGGCTTATGCTGATATTGCAGGAGTCGTAGACCCTCAGCAATTTGGCAACATGAAAACTTCCTCCACCACTCACTGTCTTGTCAGCTTTCTCGATTACATATACCGCCATCTCGAGAAACGAAAAACGTCTGTAGCTGTCGCCTTCATTGATTTCACTAAAGCGTTCGACCTAGTCGACCACAATATAATCATCAAAGCTATTGACCTCGGGCTTCGAAGAAGCCTCATACCATGGCTTACAGACTTCCTCAGTGACCGACGCCAAGCTGTACGCTTCCGAGGGGCTGTCTCCACCTTTCAGTCACTCACCTGTGGCGTCCCCCAAGGCACCAAGATGGGACCACTCTGCTTCCTTATGCTCATCAATGATGCCCTAAGAGAAACCCCTGCTCGCTGGAAATATGTCGACGACTCCACCATTGGGATCAGCGTCAACAATTCTGCTCCCAACTATACCGCCCTTCAGGATTTATTGAACAGTCTCCAAAACTGGGCCACCAACAACCATGTCACCATCAACCATACCAAGACCATGGTTATGCACATCAACCTCTCCTCCGACATTGTCCCACCTCCTTCCATTACTCTAGGTCCGAACACACTCCAGGTTGTAGATTCCACGAAGCTCCTCGGCGTCACCATAGACAACAAACTAAATTGGAAACCACACGTCAATGAAGTTGTCAAATCCTCCAGTTTCCGTCTCCACCTCCTCCGCCGACTCAAGTCCCTCGGAGTTCCTGCACACGAGCTCCTCAGTGTTTACACAACATTCATACTTCCCAAGCTCACCTATGCCTCCCCCACCTGGTCTTCCTCCCTAAATGCCACACAACGTAAACACCTAGAAAAAGTACAAAAGAGGGCATGCAAGATTATTCTCTCCCCCTCCTACTCCACATATCAAGAAGCGCTCAACACACTGACCCTTTCGACTCTCACTGACCATCACCACGACCTCATCTGCAAATTTGGTAAGAAGCTTCTACACCATCCCCGACACCGGCTCCTACTACCACCTGAGATCCCTTGTCCGAGAATTGCTGTTCGACACCACAACCGCATCCAGCCCATACGTGCACGAACTGATCGCTATAAGAACAGCCCAGTCCCAACCATTGTAAAAATTATCAACAACTTGTAATACTGTAACACTGTCACTATGTTGAAATGAACTGTAGTTTGAGCTTTTCCCCATCTAAGTTATTATATGTCTTATTTGTGTCACTTATGTTACTTGTATATTATTTGTAATTCGTAACCCATTCCCCAATTATGTAACTGTATATTTTCAGCCTTCTGGCTGCCAAGCTCCTTCAATAAACCGTTAATTATTATTATTATTATTATTACACACAGGACCTCTTTACACTATAACCACTACCACACCACAACCATACCAAAACCACCCCCACACCACCACTCCAACACACCATAACCACTACACATGATGCCCTAAGAGAAACCCCTGCTCGCTGGAAATATGTCGACGACTCCACCATTGGGATCAGCGTCAACAATTCTGCTCCCAACTATACCGCCCTTCAGGATTTATTGAACAGTCTCCAAAACTGGGCCACCAACAACCATGTCACCATCAACCATACCAAGACCATGGTTATGCACATCAACCTCTCCTCCGACATTGTCCCACCTCCTTCCATTACTCTAGGTCCGAACACACTCCAGGTTGTAGATTCCACGAAGCTCCTCGGCGTCACCATAGACAACAAACTAAATTGGAAACCACACGTCAATGAAGTTGTCAAATCCTCCAGTTTCCGTCTCCACCTCCTCCGCCGACTCAAGTCCCTCGGAGTTCCTGCACACGAGCTCCTCAGTGTTTACACAACATTCATACTTCCCAAGCTCACCTATGCCTCCCCCACCTGGTCTTCCTCCCTAAATGCCACACAACGTAAACACCTAGAAAAAGTGCAAAAGAGGGCATGCAAGATTATTCTCTCCCCCTCCTACTCCACATATCAAGAAGCGCTCAACACACTGACCCTTTCGACTCTCACTGACCATCACCACGACCACATCTGCAAATTTGGTAAGAAGCTTCTACACCATCCACGACACCGGCTCCTACTACCACCTGAGATCCCTGGTCCGAGAATTGCTGTGCGACACCACAACCGCATCCAGCCCATACGTGCACGGACTGATCGCTATAAGAACAGCCCAGTCCCAACCATTGTAAAAATTATCAATAACTTGTAATACTGTAACACTGTCACTATGTTGAAATGAACTGTAGTTTGAACTTTTCCCCATCTAAGTTATTATATGTCTTATTTGTGTCACTTATGTTACTTGTATATTATTTGTAATTCGTAACCCATTCCCCAAATATGTAACTGTATATTTTCAGCCTTCTGGCTGCCAAGCTCTTTCAATAAACCGTTAATTATTATTATTATTATTATTATCACACACACACACACCCTGAACCAGTTACCTTGACACTGCCTTAATCATTATTCTTGTTATCAAACCAATTATGTAGAGATGAAGATTGAATTATTACCGCAATTAGACAACAGTTCTGATCTGGCCGCTGTTTTTATAGACCCCATAATGACAACAAATAATTGGCGGCGGTCAGACAGCTACTCTTACCATTGGTAAGCAGTCTTGCTCAGCCCGGATTGATGTTCATGATGGGATCCCGACTCCGCTTTTATCATATGGCCCTTGTCAAGAGTTGGCCATTATTTCCAAGGAATTCCCCAAACCTATTTTAAGGGTCACCCATGTCAACAGGTTGAAGGAACTCCCTATCGCTACAAACACGTCCCCTTCTGATGCAAGAGCTTACCTTCTCAAGGAGTTTGCTGACGTGTTGGTTACGAAGAAATCTTTGGGATCCACACCACTCAAGCCGATGGTGGGTCCACCTATGAAGATTCATCTTAAGGATGGTGCCACACCTTTTGCCATCCACACCCCTCGTTTGATTCCTCACGCCTACAAGGAGCTAGTTAGACAAGAGCTTGACTCCATGGCTGCTCAGGGAATCATCAAGCCGGCCGGAGACGAACCTTCACCTTGGTGCCACCCTCTCGTCCCCGTCGCCAAACCTCGTGGTGGAGTACGGATCACCACCGATGTGTCAAAACTTAACCAGCAAGTTTCCCGTCCAGCCCACCCTTCATCCACATCCTTCGCAGCTGTTCGAAATGTGGAACCGAAGGCGAAGTTTTTTACAACAATGGACGCCTTATGTGGTTATTGGCAGATAGAGTTGGCCGAAGAAGACCAAGATTTGACTACATTCATCACACCATATGGAAGATATCAGTATTGCAGAGGCCCCATGGGATTTGCCGCTCCGGGCGATGCATTCTGTCAACGTGGTGACGAGGCCCTTCAAGGAGTCACGAATTGTGTCAAGGTGGTTGATGATATCTTACTCCATGACGAAGACTACTGTGCCCACCTCTCCCGAATATATGAAGTTCTCACCAGATGTCGAAAGTACAGGATTACCCTCAACGCTGACAAGTTTGTAGTCGCCGCACCATCAGTGAACTTCTGTGGGTACACTCTCTCAGCATCAGGTGTCGCAGCTGACCCGGAGAAATTAAGTGGAATCAGGAATTTTCCAACCCCTGCCAACCTGACAGACCTCCGTTCTTTTTTGGGTCTGGTCAATCAGCTGGCTGAATTTTCACCTGACATATCCGCCGCAGCCCAGCCGTTACGCCCCCTGCTGAACCCCAGGAGGACATTCCTGTGGACCCCAGATCATCAAGAGGCCTTCCAGCGAGTCAAGCAGGCCCTCTTAAGTCCACCTGTCCTCGCCTGTTACGACCCAGCCGTACCCACCGTCCTCCAGACTGACGCCTCCAGACTCTACGGAGTTGGTTACGCCCTTCTGCAGGACCATGGCGGTGGACAACTCCGCTTAATTCAGTGTGGATCCCGGTTCCTGACGGACGCTGAGACCCGATATGCCACGATTGAGCTGGAGATGTTGGCTGTTGTCTGGGCGATGGCGAAGTGCCGCTTCTACCTGATAGGACTTCAGCACTTCACCCTCTTCACGGATCATCGCCCTCTTGTACCTATTATCAATCACTACTCTTTGGTTGCAGTAGAGAATCCTCGCCTTCAATGTTTGAAAGAGAAGCTCTCGCCTTATCTCTTCACGGCTGTGTGGCGTGCGGGTAAGCTGATGTGCATCCCGGATGCCCTGTCCCGCGCCCCCGTCAGTCGCCCCACCCCAGAGGACGAGATGTTGTGTTCTACAGCTGCCGCATCCCTCAAGTCAGTAGTCTCATTGAAGGCCGTCTTCACATCAGAAGAGTCTACAGCACCGGATGCAGACAAGACCCTTGAAGATCTCCGCACCGCAGCCCGGGCCGACTCTTCCTGTATCCGGCTCGTCGACTGTGTGTCCCAGGGATTTCCATCTAACCGATACGACCTTCATGAATCGCTACTCCCGTACTGGAAGATATGCGAGGACCTCTATTGTGACGGAGACCTCGTCTTGTATGGTCCACGAGTAGTCATTCCTGCTGCCCTACACCGCCATACCTTGACCCGTCTTCACGACTGCCATCAAGGAGTGGAGGCCACCAAGCGACGGGCGAAGCAGACTGAATTTTGGCCCGGAATCGACGCGGACATTGCAAGTACCGTCCGTGCCTGTGAGCCGTGCCAGATTCTGCAACCCAGCCAGCAACAGGAACCTTTTCTGTGTGACGATAACCCTTCAAGACCCTTCGAGTCTGTGTCGGCCGACTTCTTTGCAGTGGCAGGGAAGTCCTTCCTCGTCATTGCCGACCGATTGTCTGGATGGCCTGTTGTCGTCCCCTGTGGTAGTGATACAATGGCTACTGCTACCATCCGGAATTTCAGACATTACTTCAGAGAAGTTGGTGTTCCCCTCCGCTTCAGGACTGATGGAGGACCCCAGTTCACCAGCCACGAGTTCCGGGACTTCATGGACCGTTGGGGAGTCAGTCAAGTCGTGACCTCGCCCCACTACCCCCAGGCGAATGGACACGTTGAAGCCGCAGTCAAGACTGTTAAACACCTGATCCTTAGGGTGTCACCCTCAGGAAATATCGACTGCAGGGACTTCGATCGAGGTTTGTTAGAGTTACGTAACACCCCGAACTTCACCGGACGCTCCCCAGCCCAGGTTCTATGTGGATATCATCTCAGGTCTTGTGTTTCTGCCCACCCGAAGTCTTTTTCTCAAGAATGGCAAGCCAAGACTGAAGAATATGACCGCCGTGCAGCAGAACGAGCCGCAGATGTCGCTGCTCGGTACGACTGTCATGCCCGCCCCCTTCCCAGGTTGAGTATCAGCCAGCAGATCAGGATTCAAGATCCGGTATCTCACCGCTGGGACAAGGTTGAGGATGTTATGGGTATTGGCCGGTCCAGGGACTACCAAGTGCGTCTTCCTAGTGGTAGAGTATGGTGGAGGAACCGTCGTTTCCTCCGACCTGTGAAGCTTCCTAGTGTTGACCCTTCCCCAGTTGAGTCCCCTAATGTGATGTCTTTACAGTAAATCCATCCCCACCTTGTGTTTTTGCCCCGGTACTCCGCAGGTCCGAGCGACTCAGAAACAAAAGGTCCGCTCAAGATGAAACTATGAGAGTATAGGGGGGAGGGAGGTGCATAATATGGACACGAAGTAGTACCTTAAGCTGTGTATTCTTATATTACTCTATTAATTATGTATAGTTAATTATTACAGAACATGTATTAATCCTATGTAATATTTCCATTTATTATGTACCATGTTATGTATGTGAATTATCATATTTACATAGTATGTATTCAGCTTGTGAATGCTGGTATCTGTGCATGCAAGCGCGGAGTGATACAGGTAGTTGAGATCACTAGTCCTTATGGTGTGGAAGCCAGTTTCTTTGTTCCTCTGTATATCTCCCGTACGAGAATAAGAACCTATTTTCAAGATAACAAGTGTTTGTGTGTACCCTCAGTAGTGTAGAACATTTTGGGAGTATCAAAGACAAATATAGAAGTTTCCCCCCGTCCTCCCCCAACAATCCCCCATTCCCCCTCTCCACCCACAACCCAGGACCACGGTGTGTAAAGTTAAGGCGTTCGAATTTTAATTGGGTTGATAATGAAATAATGCATGTAAGGAGAAGAAGAAGAAGAAGAAGAAGATTTCGTTAGGTTACCTTAGGTGACGTTAGGCTAGATTAGGTTAAGTTAGGTTAGGCCTGGTCAGGTTACATTATTCATGAAGGTATTCATTTATATGTATATTTATGATCTACAGGATCGTTTATGGCCAGTCAAAAGCTTCCAGAAAAGATAAATACATAGAAGTTATCACTAATGGCCAATTATCCCTATTTAGTGTAACATACAGTATATATTAGGCGGAGTTCCGCTTTTATTTGTTTGTTTTCGTATTATTTAAGTCATTTATTTGTTAACATTTAGCTTAGAATAAGTAAATATTATACAAAACAAAACATTGAAAACTCACAAGTGAGTTTGTATCATATAATGAAGTCGAGATAATAATACCAATACCACGTGCTGGTCAAGCTCCGAAAGAGTTGTCCGGGGGTCTAGCTGACCTCTGGTCGGGGCTTGACCAGCACGAAAAAAAAATGAATAAAAAAAAAAAAGAATTTGTTCACTAAACGTGATTTTGGCAACCTGTGGTGTAATAGTCAGCATGCTCGCCTTGCAAGCGAGTGGACCCGTTTTCGATTCCCGGACAGAGTGAAACTATGAGCATTTTTTTTACGTAATTTGGCTTTCTATTTACCAGTAAATGGGAACCTGGATGTTAATCGATTTGCGGATCTTATTCTGGAATAATGGTTAGCCAGTTGAGTTGGCGAGTTGTCCGGTCTTCTCGGACTATTCATTGAAACTGGGTCATACAACTCGTTAACTTAGGGTGTGGTTGTGGTGTTGGCGACAGATTCTAGCACCTTAAACAAATTCACGCCTAGGTTGCTCTAGAGCCGGCCATCCTCGTACACGAAGGACAACCATTATTGTTACGTGTCTAATATTACCATCACTACCACAACCAGCATTATCACTACTATTGTCACCTTCTCAACTATCATCATTCCTTCCCTCTTCCTCCTCCTGCCTCCATATTTTAATAATTATCGTCTCAATTATTATTATCATCATTATTATTATTATTACCGTATTATTATTATTATTATTATTATTATTATTATTATTATTAATATTATTATTATTATTAACAATACAACATGTGGCTGGAACAACAGTAGAAATTAGAAATAAGATAAAAAGTTACATTAAATTAACAATTAAAACACAAACAAGAACCACAGGTACAAGTCGACCAGCTTTTTATCATGAGAGAGAGAGAGAGAGAGAGAGAGAGAGAGAGACAGTCCCTGGCTCACTGTTACGGTATGACAAGGTTGTTGGTAAATATATGGTATGGAAATTGTGTTGATACTCTCTCTCTCTCTCTCTCTCTCTCTCTCTCTCTCTCTCTCTCTCTCTCTCTCTCTCTCTCTCTCTCTCTCACACACACACACCAACCACAAACAAACAAGCAAGCAACAACACAACACAAACAATAATGACACCACAAAAAACATCATTCCAAAAAACAAACAATAAAACAAACATAAGAACATTAAAACAAACAAACAAACATACCAACAACAATAAAGCAAACAATAAAACAAAACAAACAATAAAACGAACAAACGAAGAATAAAACAAAACAAACAAACAACGAAAATATTACAGACAAACAATAAAACAAACAAACAAACAAACAATAAAACAAACAAACATACATGAAGCAATCAAACAAACAAAAACTAAAAAAAAACAGACCCTCTTCAACAAACCACCACCACCAAGGACTTCACTAACCTACCACCTCCACCACCACCTCCTACAACACTATTTATAATCCAAAAACTTCCCAAAGGTCACTCCTGCCTCGGTGACCTTTGGGGGTTAACACTGCCCACTGGTCTAGATCTGGCGAGAAAACTGCCCCCACCCAAAGGTCACTTGTTGGGTGTCACAAAGCGCCTGCTGGGTGATTTAGGTGAGTCTTCCCCGGCCCTCCCCCATCCCCCCTCTCCAACCCAGGGTCACAGTGTGTAAGGTTAAGGCGTTTGAATTTCAATTTAGTTGATGATGATATAAAGCAGAGGAGGCGGAGGCCAACAACAACAACAACAACAACAACAAGGCTAGATTACGTTAGGTTACGTTAAGATACGTTAGGTTAGGCTAGATTAGGTTAAGTTAGGTTAGGTCTGGTTATGTTACATTATGCATGAAGGTATTCATTTATATGTATATTTATGATCTACAGGATCGTTTATGGCCAGTCAAAAGCTTCCAGAAAAGAGAAATACATAAAAGTTATCACTAATGGCCAATTATCCCTATTTAGTGTAACATACAGTATATATTAGGTGCAGTTCCGCTTTTATTTATTTGTTTTCGTATTATTTAAGTCATTTATTTGTTAACATTTAGCTTATAATAAGTAAATATTATACAAAAAAAAACATTGAAAAACTCACAAGTGAATTTGTAACATATAATCAAGTCGAGATAATAATACCAATACCACGTGCTGGTCAAGCTCCGAAAGAGTTGTCCGGGGGTCTAGCTAACCTCTGGTCGGGGCTTGACCAGCACGAAAAAAAAAAAAAAATTTTTTACTAAACGTGATATTGGCAACCTGTGGTGTAATAGTCAGCATGCTCGCCATGCAAGGGTGTGGACCCCTGTTCGATTCCCGGACAGAGTGAAACTATGAGCATTTTTTTTAAAATCATTTTGCTTTCTATTTACCAGTAAATGGGAACCTGGATGTTAATCGTTTTGCGGATCTTATTCTGGAATAATGGTTAGCCAGTGCAGTTAGCGAGTTGTCCGGTCTTCTCGGACTATTCATTGAAACTGGGTCATACAACTCGTTAACTTAGGGTGTAGTTGTGGTGTTGGCGACAGATTCTAACACCTTAAACAAATTCACGCCTAGGTGGCCCTAGGGCCTGCCATCCTCGTACACGAAGGGCAACCATTATTGTTAAGTGTATAATATTACCATCACCACCACAACCAGCATTATCACTACTATTGTCATCTTCTCAACTATCATCAGTCCTTCCCTTTTCCTCCTCCTGCCTCCATATTATAATAATTATCGTCTCAATTATTATTATTATCATCATTATTTTTATTATTATTATTACCGTATTATTATTATTATTATTATTATTATTATTATTATTATTATTATTATTAACAATACAACATGTGGCTGGAACAACAGTAGAAATTAGAAATAAGATAAAAAGTTGTATTAAATTAACAATTAAAACACAAACAAGAACCACAGGTACAAGTCGATCAGTTTTTTAACATGACAGAGAGAGAGAGAGAGAGAGAGAGAGAGAGAGAGAGAGAGAGAGATTCCCTGGCTCACTGTTACGTTATGACAAAGTTGTTGGTAAATATATGGAATGGAAATTGTGTTGATTCTCCCTCTCTCTCTCTCTCTCTCTCTCTCTCTCTGTGTCTCTCTCTCCCTCTCACACACACACACCAACCACAAACAAACAACACATCACAATCAAACAAGCAAGCAACAACACAACACAAACAATAATGACACCACAAAAAACATCATTCTAAAAAACAAACAATAAAACAAACATAAGAACAATAAAACAAACAAACATACCAACAAACAAACAATCAAACATACAAACATAAAACGAACAAACGAAGAATAAAACAAAACAAACAATAAAACGAACAAACGAAAAATAAACAAAAACAAACAAACAAACAAAATATAACTGACAAACAATAAATAAAACAAACAAACAAACAATAAAACAAACAAACATACATGAAAACCATAAAAAAAACATAAAAACTAAAAAAAAAACAGACCTTCTTCAACAAACCACCACCACCAAGAACTTCACTAACCTACCACCTCCACCACCACCTCCTACAACACTATTTATAATCCCAAAACTTCCCAAAGGTCACTCCTGCCTCGGTGACCTTTGGGGGTTAACACTGCCCACTGGTCTAGATCTGACGAGAAAACTGCCCCCACCCAAAGGTCACTTGTTGGGTGTCACAAAGCGCCTGCTGGGTGATTTAGGTGAGTCTTCCCCTGCCCTCCCCCATCCCCCCTCTCCAACCCAGGGTCACAGTGTGTAAGGTTAAGGCGTTTGAATTTTAATTTAGTTGATGATGATATAAAGCAGAGGAGGCGGAGGCCAACAATAACAAGGCTAGATTACGTTAGGTTACGTTAGGTTAGGTGAGGATAGATTAGGTTAAGTTAGGTTAGGTCTGGTCAGGTTACATTATGCATGAAGGTATTCATTTATATGTATATTTATGATCTACAGGATCGTTTATGGCCAGTCAAAAGCTTCCAGAAAAGATAAATACATAGAAGTTATCATTAATGGCCAATTATCCCTATTTAGTGTAACATACAGAATATATTAGGTGGAATTCCGCTTTTATTTGTTTGTTTTCGTATTATTTAAGTCATTTATTGTTAACATTTTGCTTAGAATAAGTAAATATTTTACAAAACAAAACATTGAAAAACTCACAAGCAAATTTGTATCATATAATCAAGTCGAGATGATAATACCAATACCACGTGCTGGTCAAGCTCCGAAAGAGTTGTCCTGGGGTCTAGCTAACCTCTGGTCGGGGCTTGACCAGCACGAAAAAAAAAAAAAATTTCTAAACGTGATTTTGGCAACCTGTGGTGTAATAGTAAGCATGCTCGCCTTGCAAGGGAGTGGACGCCTGTTCGATTCCCGGACAGAGTGAAACTATGAGCATTTTTTTTATGTCATTTTGCTTTCTATTTACCAGTAAATGGGAACCTGGATGTTAATCGTTTTGCGGATCTTATTCTGGAATAATGGTTAGCCAGTGCAGTTAGCGAGTTGTCCGGTCTTCTCGGACTATTCCTTGAAACTGGGTCATACAACTCGTTAACTTAGGGTGTGGTTGTGGTGTTGGCGACAGATTCTAACACCTTAAACAAATTCACGCCTAGGTTGCTCTAGAGCCGGCCATCCTCGTACACGAAGGGCAACCATTATTGTTACGTGTCTAATATTACCATCACTACCACAACCAGCATTATCACTACTATTGTCATCTTCTCAACTATCGTCATCCCTACCCTCTTCCTCCTCCTGCCTCCATATTTTAATATTTATCGTCTCAATTATCATTATTTTCATTATTTTTATTATTATTATTACCGTATTATTATTATTATTATTAACAATACAACATGTGGCTGGAACAACAGTAGAAATTAGAAATAAGATAAAAAGTTGTATTGAATTAACAAATAAACCACAAACAAGAACCACAGGTACAAGTCGATCAGTTTTTTATCATGAGAGAGAGAGAGAGAGAGAGAGAGAGAGAGAGAGAGAGAGAGAGAGAGTCCCTGGCTCACTGTTACGTTATGACAAAGTTGTTGGTAAATATATGGTATGGAAATTGTGTTGATCCTCTCTCTCTCTCTCTCTCTCTCTCTCTCTCTCTCTCTCTCTCTCTCTCTCTCTCTCTCTCTCACACACACACACCAACCACAAGCAAACAACACATCACAAACAAACAAGCAAGCAACAACACAACACAAACAATAATGACACCGCAAAAAACATCAATCTAAGAAACAAACAATAAAACAAACATACGAACATTAAGACAAACAAACAAACATACCAACAAACAATAAAACAAACAATCAAACAAAACAAACAATAAAACGAACAAACGAAGAATAAAACATAACAAACAAACATCCAAAATATAACAGACAAACAATAAAACAAAAACAAACAAACAATAAAACAAACAAACATACATAAAAACAATCAAACAAACAAAAAAACTAAAAAAAACAGACCCTCTTCAACAAACCACCACCAAGGACTTCACTAACCTACCACCTCCACCACCACCTCCTACAACACTATTTATAATCCAAAAATTTCCCAAAGGTCACTGCTGCCTCGGTGACCTTTGGGGGTTAACACTACCCACTGGTCTAGATCTGGCGATAAAACTGCCCCCACCCAAAGGTCACTTGTTGGGTGTAACAAAGCGCCTGCTGGGTGATTTAGGTGAGTCTTCCTCCGCCCTCCCCCATCCTCCCTCTCCAACCCAGGGTCACAGTGTGTAAGGTTAAGGCGTTTGAATTTTAATTTAGTTGATGATGATATAAAGCAGAGGAGGCGGAGGCCAACTACAACAACAACAACAACAACAACAACAACAAGGCTAGATTACGTTAGGTTACGTTAGGTTTCGTTAGGTTAGGTTACGTCAGGTTAGGTTAGGCTAGATTAGGTTAACTTAGGTTAGGTCTGGTCAGGTTACATTATGCATGAAGGTATTCATTTATATGTATATTTATGATCTACAGGATCGTTTATAGCCAGTCAAAAGTTTCCAGAAAAGAGAAATACATAGAAGTTATCACTAATGGCCAATTATCCCTATTTAGTGTAACATACAGTATATATTAGGTGGAGTTCCGCTTTTATTTGTTTGTTTTCGTATTATTCAAGTCATTTATTTGTTAACATTTAGCTTAGAATAAGTAGATATTATAAAAAAAAAACATTGAAAAACTCGCGTGACTTTGTAACATATAATTAAGTCGAGATGTTAATATACATGCCACGTGCTGGTCAAGCTCCGAAGGAGTTGTCCGGGGGTCTAGCTAACCTCTAGTCGGGGCTTGACCAGCACGAAAAATAAATAAATAAATAAAGAAATTTGTTTACTAAACGTGATTTTGGCAACCTGTGGTGTAATAATCAGCATACTCGCCTTGCAAGCGAATGGACCTGTGTTCGATTCCCGGAGAGTGAAACTATGAGCATTATTTTTTACGCCATTTGGCTTTCTATTTACCATTAAATGGGAACCTGGATGTTAATCGATTTGCTGATCTTAATCAGGAATAATGGTTAGCCAGTGCAGTTGGCGAGTTGACCGGTCTTTTAGGACTATTCCTTGAAACTAGCTCATACAACTCGTTAACTTTGCGCGTGGTCGTGTTGTTGGCGACAGATTCTAACACCTTAAACAAATTCACGCCTAGGTGGCCCTAGGGCCTGCCATCCTCGTACACGAAGGGCAA
Source organism: Homarus gammarus (assembly GCA_958450375.1). Taxonomy (NCBI): domain Eukaryota; kingdom Metazoa; phylum Arthropoda; class Malacostraca; order Decapoda; family Nephropidae; genus Homarus; species Homarus gammarus. The sequence continues at coordinate 21,078 of CAUDMG010000283.1, forward strand.
CCATTATTGTTACGTGTATAATATTACCATCACTACCACAACCAGCATTATCACTACTATTGTCACCTTCTCAACTATCATCATTCCTTCCCTCTTCCTGTCTCCATATTATAATAATTATCGTCTCAATTATTATTATTATCATCATTATTTTTATTATTATTATTATTATTATTATTATTTTTATTATTATTATTATTATTATTATTATTATTAACAACACAACATGTGGCTGGAACAACAGTAGAAATTAGAAATAAGATAAAAAAAGTTGGATTAAATTAAAAATTAAAACACAAACAACAACCACAGGTACAAGTCGATCAGTTTCTATCGAGAGAGAGAGAGAGAGAGAGAGAGAGAGAGAGAGAGAGAGAGAGAGAGAGAGAGAGAGAGAGTCCCTGGCTCACTGTTAAGTTATGACAAAGTTGTTGGTAAATATATGGTATGGAAATTGTGTTGATACTCTCTCTCTCTCTCTCACGCACACACACACACACACACACACACACACACACACACACACACCACTAACAAGCAACAACACAACACAAACAAAAATGACACCACAAAAAACATCATTCCAAAAAACAAACAATAAAACAAACAAACAACACAAACATTCAAACAATAAAACAAACACACGAACGAGAAAACAAACAAACAAACAATAACACAAACAAATAAACAAACAACCAATAAAACAAACATACAAACAAACAATCAAACAAACAATACAAACAATCAAACAATAAAACAAACGAACAATAAAACAAACACACAGACAAAAACAATCAAACAAACACTAAAACAAACACCCAAACAGTAAAACAAACAAATAGACCCTGTTCAACAAACCACTACCACCAAGGACTTCACTAACCTACCACCTCCTCCACCACCTCCTCCAACACTATTTTTTATTTTATTATATTTTTTTTTTATTGGGCACCCCCCTACATCCTTGTGTAAGGTGAAGCGCAGAAGCGTTTACAGCACCCAACAGGGAAGCCTGCTAAGGTCATGCTTGCCTTTATGTCTCATGAGTTAAGAGAGTAGAAGTACTATTTATAATCCAAAACTCCCCAAAGGTCACTCCTGCCTCGGTGACCTTTGGAGGGTATCACTGCCCACTGGTCTAGATATGGCGAGAAAACTGCCCCCACCCAAAGGTCACTTGTTGGGTGTTACAAAGCGCCTGCTGGGGGTGCTGGGTGTGTTGGGTGATTTAGGTGAGTCTCCCACCGCCAGCCCCCAACAATCCCCCATCCCCCCTCTCCACCCACAACCCAGGGCCACGGTGTGTAATGTTAAGTCGTTCAAATTTTAATTGGGTCCATGATGAAATAATGCAGGTGAGGAAGAGGAGAAGAAGAAGGAGAAGGCTAGATTACGTTAAGTGAAGTTAAGTTAAGTTAAGTTAAGTTAAGTTAGGTTAGGTTAGGTTAGGTTAGGCTAGATTAGGTTAGGCTAGATTAGGTTAAGTTAGGTTAGGTCTGGTCAGGTTACATTAGGCATGAAGGTATTCATTTATATGTATATTTATGATCTACAGGATCGTTTATGGCCAGTCAAAGGCTTCCAGAAAAGATAAATACATAGAAGTTATCACTAATGGCCAATTATCCCTATTTAGTGTAACATACAGTATATATTAGGTGGAGTTCCGCTTTTATTTGTTTGTTTTCGTATTATTTAAGTCATTTATTTGCTAACATTTAGCTTAGAATAAGTAAATATTTAAAAAAAAACATTGAAAAACTCACGTGACTTTGTAACATAAAATTAAGTCGAGATGATAATACCAATACCACGTGCTGATCAAGCTCCGAAAGAGTTGTCCGGGGGTCTAGCTAACCTCTGGTCGGGGCTTGACCAGCACGAAAAAAAAAAAAATTTTTACTAAACCTGATTTTGGCAACCTGTGGTGTAATAGTCAGCATGCTCGCCTTGCAAGCGAGTGGACCTCTCTTCGATTCCCGGACAGAGTGAAACTATGAGCATGTTTTTTTTTACGTCATTTGGCTTTCTATTTACCAGTAAATGGGAACCTGGATGTTAATCGATTTGCGGATCTTATTCTGGAATAATGGTTAGCCAGTGCAGTTCCCGAGTTGTCCAGTCTTCTCGGACTATTCCTTGAAACTGGGTCATACAACTTGTTAACTTTGGGTGTGGTTGTGGTGTTGGCGACAGATTCTAACACCTCAAACAAATTCACGCCTAGGTTGCTCTAGAGCCGGCCATCCTCGTACACGAAGGGCAACCATTATTGTTACGTGTATAATTTTACCATCACTACCACAACCAGCATTATCACTACTATTGTCATCTTCTCAACTATCATCATTCCTTCCATCTTCCTCCTCCTGCCTCCATATTTTAAAAATTATCGTCTCAATTATTATTATTATCATCATTATTTTTATTATTATTATTACCGTATTATTATTATTATTATTATTAGTATTTTTATTATTATTATTATTATTATTATTATTATTAACAATACAACATGTGGCTGGAACAACAGTAGAAATTAGAAATAAGATAAAAAGTTGTATTGAATTAACAAATAAACCACAAACAAGAACCACAGGTACAAGTCGATCAGTTTTTTATCATGAGAGAGAGAGAGAGAGAGAGAGAGAGAGAGAGAGAGAGAGAGAGAGAGAGAGAGAGAGTCCCTGGCTCACTGTTACGCTATGACAAAGTTGTTGGTAAATATATGGTATGGAAATTGTGTTGATCCTCTCTCTCTCTCTCTCTCTCTCTCTCTCTCTCTCTCTCTCTCTCTCTCTCACACACACACCAACCACAAACAAACAACACATCACAAACAAACACGCAAGCAACAACACAACACAAATAATAATGACACCACAAAAACATCATTCTAAAAAACAAACAATAAAACAAACATAAAAACAATAAAACAAACAAACAAACATACCAACAAACAATAAAACAAACAAGCAAACAAACAATAAAACGAACAAACGAAGTATAAAACAAAACAAACAAACAACCAAAATATAACAGTCAAACAATAAATAAAACAAACACACAAACAAACGTACATAAAAACAATCAAACAAACAAAAACAAAAAAACAGACCCTCTTCAACAAACCACCACCACCAAGGACTTCACTAACCTACCACCTCCACCACCACCTCCTACAACACTATTTATAATCCAAAAATTTCCCAAAGGTCACTCCTGCCTCGGTGACCTTTGGGGGTTAACACTGCCCACTGGTCTAGATCTGGCGAGAAAACTGCCCCCCCCCCCCCCCCAAAGCTCACTTGTTGGGTGCAACAAAGCGCCTGCTGGGTGATTTAGGTGAGTCTTCCCCCGCCCTCCCCCATCCCCCCTCTCCAACCCAGGGTCACAGTGTGTAAGGTTAAGGCGTTTGAATTTTAATTTAGTTGATGATGATATAAAGCAGAGGAGGCGGAGGAGGAGGAGGAGGAGGAGCAGAAGGAGGAGGAGGAGGAGGTGGAGGAGAAGAACAAGAACAAGAACAAGAACAAGAAGGCTAGATTACGTTAGGTTAGGTTAGACTAGATTAGGTTAAGTTACGTTAGGTCTGGTCAGGTTACATTATGCATGAAGATATTCATTTATATGTATATTTATGATCCAAAGGATCGTTTATGGCCAGTCAAAAGCTTCCGGATAAGAGAAATACATAGAAGTTATCACTAATGGCCAATTATCCCTATTTAGTGTAACATACAGTATATATTAGGTGGAGCTCTGCTTTTATTTGTTTGTTTTCGTACTATTTAAGTCATTTATTTGTTAACATTAAGCTTAGAATAAGTAAATATTATACAAAACAAGACATTGAAAAACTCACAAGTGAATTTGTAACAAATAATCAAGTCGAGAAAACAATACCAATACCTGTACCACGTGCTGGTCAAGCTCCGAAAGAGTTGTCCGGGGGTCGAGCTAACCTCTGTTTGGGGCTTGACCAGCACGAAAAAAAAAAAAAAATTTTTACTAAACGTGATTTTGGCAACCTGTAGTGTAATAGTCAGCATGCTCGTCTTGCAAGCGAGTGGACCCGTGTTCGATTCCCGGACAGAGTGAAACTATGAGCATTTTTTTTTACGCCATTTGGCTTTCTATTTACCAGAAAATGGGAACCTGGATGTCAATCGATTTGCGGATCTTATTCTGGAATAATGGTTAGCCAGTGCAGTTGCCAAGTTGTCCGGTCTTCTCAGACTATTCATTGAAACTGGGTCATACAACTCGTTAACTTAGGGTGTGGTTGTGGTGTTGGCGACAGATTCTAACACTTTAAACAAATTCACGCCTAGGTTGCTCTAGGGCCGACCATCCTCGTACACGAAGGGCAACCATTATTGTTACGTGTATAATATTACCATCACTACCACAACCATCATTATCACTACTATTGTCACCTTCTCAACTATCATCATTCCTTCCCACTTTCTCCTCCTGCCTCCATATTTTAATAATTATCGTCTCAATTATTATTATTATCATTATTTTTATTATTACCGTATAATTATTATTATTATTATTAACAATGCAACATGTGGCTGGAACAACAGTAGAAATTAGAAATAAGATAAAAAGTTGTATTAAATTAACAATTAAAACACAAACAAGAACCACATGTGCAAGTCGATCATTTTTTTATCATGAGAGAGAGAGAGAGAGAGAGAGAGAGAGAGAGAGAGAGAGAGAGAGAGAGAGAGAGAGAGAGACCCACCGTTAATAAAGGCACCTTGAGCATCACTCCTATACATTACTGACGAAGAAAAAGTAATAATAACTTTTAGAAAATTCAGAGACTCGCAGACCCACGAACACACAAGGCCCGAGCCATTTATCACCACACACTGAAGGACCATGACATACCAACCTGGGGGGTCTTGTGTCTGTCTGTCTATTTGATATATTCATCTGTCTAAGTGTATGTCCATTTCATTATATATTTATTCGTGTATTTATCTCTGTCTGTCTGCCTGTTTGGTCGTTTATCAAAATTATCAAACAGCAGGTGGAGTGGGGAGGGATGGAGGGGGGGGGGATGATTCGCAGTTTCGCCACCTAGTCCATTAAGTTAACCTAACATTAAACTAATGTAACCTAACATAACGCAAAGCTAACCTAACCAAACCAAACCAAACATTAACCTGCCCTATCTTTATAACACTTATTCTAACATTAACCGGATATCGTAAAGTTCAGGAGCCATCCCTTGTTTCAACCTAACCTAATTAAAACCTAATCTAACCCAATTTAATCCAATTTAACTTAACGCAACGTAACCTAACCTAACTCAATCTAACTTAAACTAGCCTAACCCCCCCGTTTAGAGTTAAGGTACTTAATCACCAAGCGAAATATGCGGGGACTCCTAGTCTTCAAGAGATCCCTAACACAACCTAACCTAACCCTCGGAAGGAGTTACAAAAAGGCTGCGTGTTATCTCCAGGACTGCATAATCACCGATCAAAAATTTATAATGAGAAAAGTTATAAGAGACGATGAAGGACTAAGAGTTAATGGTAACGTAGTATCAAATATTCGATATGCAGATGATACTGGTCTGAACTCGGGATAGTGAAGAGACGGTATTAAACTATGATGAACAAGACTAGTGGCCAAGACGGTGAATAATGTGGCCTAGGGTTAATGCTGTATATAAAGACGGGAATAATGGATATTTTTAATGTCAAACCAAATCCTACAAGATGATGACAGGGAACTTAACCCAGCTGTTATAACCTTTAACGATGGTTTAAGCTATAAATCTTTAAGGACGTTGGTTTAAACAATAACATTCGAAGGACGATAATTAAAGCTAAAAATCCTCAAGAGGTTAGTTATTGCATCATCCTGAATGGTGGAAACTATTGTGTCTTTTGTAAGTAAACATTATGTGTGATGGTCGACTTACGTGCCCCACCAGCAGGGAAGACAGCAGTAATGTACGACACAGTGGTAGGTAAGAAACATTGTCTTGGGTCGTAAGGTAAGGGCGACGACACCTGCCACAAGTCACACGCCCATCCGAGGACAGGATGAAATGTGTGTGTGTCCGGAGAATGGTGGGCGGGGCGCACAGACACGTGTTAGGAGCTTGTAAATGGATCTTTGGCTGCGTGTGTGGTGGCCGCCGTGGACACGGGGAAGGGGAGGGAGTGTGGAGACCAGCCGACCTTCACTAATTACGTGAAGAATATATGTGAGAATCTATCGACGTAGTAATAGTCTGTCGGTGGAGTAAGTAAGTAAGTAAATGTGTGTGTGATCGGCTGGTGTCGTCGGTGCACCCAAGGCACAGTCAGGGGTCTACCGTAAAACCACTGCCAGTACTGGTAATGAGCAGCGTCTGGCCTTCTCCTCACAGTCATAAAACTCCTTCGCCAGACGTACGGTCGCCTTTGACACACAAAAATGCAATCATTCATTAAAACGTGATTGGCTATAAACTTTTGAGTGTATAATACCCATTTATTGTGCACTTAACAAATTGGTAAATCAGGTGTGTTTATGTAAGCTTGGGTCAGTGGAGTTAAATTTACTGCTCACTAATTATATTATTCTTAAACCAGTATTTATATGTTATTATTACAGTTAAAGTTAAGTCGTTATCATATTTAAAGGTCATCAGCATTATCACCATTCATCATCATCATCATGTAAAGGTATTAATAAAAATGAAAAAATACGTAACGTATACCAGAACTAAAACGTTTGCCGGATATATGAACTAAACCGTCTGCCGGATATATGAACTAAAACATTTGCCGGATATATGAACTAAAACATTTGCCGGATATATGAACTAAAACATTTGCCGGATATATGAACTAAAACATTTGCCGGATATATGAACTAAAACGTTTGCTGGATATATGAACTAAACCGTTTGCCGGATATATGAACTAAAACATGTGCCGGATATATGAACTAAAACATTTGCCGGATATATGAACTAAAACATTTGCCGGATATATGAACTAAAACATTTGCCGGATATATGAACTTAAACATTTGCCTGATATATGAACTAAAACGTTTGCTGGATATATGAACTAAACCGTTTGCCGGATATATGAACTAAAACATGTGTCGGATATATGAACTAAAACATTTGCCGGATATATGAACTAAAACATTTGCCGGATATATGAACTAAAACGTTTGCTGGATATATGAACTAAAACATTTGCCGGATATATGAACTAAAACATTTGCCGGATATATGAACTAAATCGTTTGCCGGATATATAAACTAAACCGTCTGCCGGATATATGAGCTAAAACATTTGCCGAATATATGAACTAAAATATTTGCCGGATATATGAACTAAACCGTTTGCCGGAGTTATCATATAAAAAACCCTAACTACAGAACCAGTTAAGTGACGTGCCGTGTTATGGACTCTTCCGGAACTGTGATTACAATAATTATTCTTACACGACGCAGTGACGTCACGCGGACAATGGCGGAGAACAGCTGACGTCGACTGTTATTACTGTATAACTGAATACGTGTAATACCATGGAGAAGAGAAGAGAAGAGAGAAATCATTAACAACAGGTACCAAACAAAACTCACTAGGCCATTACATGTTGAGTTTGAAAAACCGGCCCATGGTATTAATGATGTAGTTCTATGTGCAGAATCATGTGATATCTTCAGATTTGAAAAGTTTTCATTTTTTGCTAGGTAAATTTTAACTTGAAATCTTATGAAATTCAGAATTCCCACCCTTTTACCAACACCACTAAATAGCTTATTTAAAGTAAAGTAAATGTATCAGGTTAATTTATTAGGATGAAAATGATCCAGAATAGTGAGACGAATGATCTTGAC